>JAFIRS010006790.1:0-31908 GCA_018342105.1 Gonioctena quinquepunctata | reverse complement strand
TGTCACTCCTTCGAGTTTTTGATTAAAAAATGGAGAAGATTCATGGAAAAAAAACCCCAAGTTTTTCAAAAGGGCAAAAATAAAATATATTTTTGTTCAATGAAAATTGAGCCTAATCCAAATGTAACGATTTTGAGTCGGCCAAACAAACAATTATCGAAATCATTATCATGAAAGAAGTCATAAAAACGCAGCCGTGCATCTTCGCCCCATCATTTCACTTCATTAATTCAATTGCTAGTTTGTTTGGCGCCGACTCAAAATCAGTTACTTACATAAGTTTAGGAGCTCAATTATCATTTAGACAAAGAAGGTTTATTTTATTTTTTGCTTTTCAGTTGATTTTTTCGTCGGTCTAATTTTTTGTTGAAAAGTTTTTATTTTTTACATTTCAACTCCGTATTTCGTTGGTTTAATTTTTCGTAGAGAAGTTTTAATTTTTCAATTTTTTGTGGCTAAAATCTACCAATTACTACCTACTTGTTTTTTGATGACTTCCAAAATACTTACTTACCCACCTTACTTCAACTATTACCAGGTAAATGATATGATTATCTACTTTTACTATTTGTTGTAATATAAATTATTTTCGTTGTTCTGGTTAGTTTATTTCATTACTTCGTATATCATACCATCCTCCCATGAAATATACTGATTTTAACGGAACAAGAACAATATCAGTAGCGATCTGTCATTGTCAACTACGTATGTGTCTGCCAGTGTTCACTAGTGAAAAATCAATTATTCCCTATTTTCCACCCGTAAGGGTGGCTTATTCCTTCCGAAATCTAAATATGAGGTATACCCTATCTATTAAAGAAAGAATCATCCAAATCGAAGAACCCAGTACAAAGTTATGCCTGATAGAATCGGTTAACGGACCAGAATCCTTCATTTCGCTACGCTTAGAGGTGGATTTCATCTTTTAAATTCAAATGGGACCAAATTCGAAGTTTACCCTATCCACTGAGAATTATCGGAATCGAAGGCCTCAGTGAAAAGTTATGCGTGATCATACATAAAAAAATATGATGGAAAAACATAAAATATACGGGTCGATTAGAGAACCTCCTCCTTTTTGGTTTTGTCGGTTAAAAATGATGGTTTGAGGCCATAGCCGACATGTCAAATCAATTTGAAGGGTGAAGTATGGAACTAGTGAAGAAACTGTGCACAGTATTTCAGTGGATGTGTATTTGAATGAGGTAGGATGGAAATGAATGAAGGTGATTAAATGTGAAATGCGATTGTGAAATTGTTTTGTTCTATCCTGTTTTCAATCCTGGGCAATGAATTTCAGTACATAACATTACAAAAATTCACAATCGCAATGTGAAAATTGATGGTTTTTCAGAGTAAGAAAGTAAATAAGATACTTTTTTTCAGAAGTAGTAATGGGTTTATTATGGAAACAAAAGAATACTTCAATATTATTTGAATTTGTTTTATTGAAGATACAAAGCGATGAATTTCAAAAACATGGTTATAACGATCATATGTAGGATTTCGGGGGCACGCTATAGAAATTTTTTTGTAGGATTTGTTAGTAATGAGGTTTATTATTTTTCGTATATCTTGGGGCACGGTATTTGTCATATATTTCGATGATGCTATTGTATTCACAATTTGAAATTTTGTTATTGTTATAGATAATAACCCCTGTAAGAAATGCTGATGAGTCGTAAGCCTTGTACCACTTCAAGAGAAGTCCAGAGAAAATGAAACGAGAACATGGTAACCAAGTCAGTCAAGCCAGGTATTGGAGAGCCTAGTTATGTTTAGTTGTACTATCTCACTTCAAGTCAATCTGAGCCATATCGAGCCCAACCAGGCCGAGCTGTGCCATGTCTAGTCAGGCTGAGCCTTGCCCACACCATTCCAACTGAATCGAGATATGCAGAGTACAGTCAGGCGGAGCCATACCAATTTCAGCTGGTCAGAGTCACGCCAAGCCAAATCGGACCAAGTCTAACCAGGCCTAGCATCATCAAATCCACCCAATAGGCCAAACCATACAAACCTGGTCCAAACCAAGTCAACCCAAACTAAGCTAACCAAGCCATGCAAAGTCGGTTACCGACAAGTCAGTTGGGCCCAGCTGCTACACCGAACTGTTACGGACCAGACAGTCCTACATCTATCTATGCCGTGGAAAACCAGGCCAATGCCAGAATATGAATGGAGATGCATAGGAGGATAGGAGAATCCAGGAGGAGATGGTACTAGCGGACGTCTTCTACATATTTTCATTTATATATTTGTATTATATGGTAATTTGTATTTTTGTATTGTATTGTAATATGTATATTTATTTCTTATTGAAAGAAAGTAATCTTCATGGTTTCTGTAAACCTGTATCGAATCATCAGTTCTTCTGAAATATTATCGTTCGGTGCATGCGATTTTGTCCGGGGGGTATTGTCAAAAATATATCGAACACCCCGTGGAGTGAAACAATCAGCATGATTTTCAAGTGGGTCACAATGTTCTCATTCTGCAGAACACGAATTAGTGCCAAACAAAAACAAGAGGTTTTGAAAGTGACGACTGATGGTTTGATCGGGGAGTCGACATTGGGCTTTTGCCGTGACCAAAAGGGCAATGGGGGCAGTTAGAGAGTTGAAAGGATAAGAAGCCCCATTGTCCATTTGAAATTATGGTTTTTGGAATATGTCCACATTTATTTCTGTAAGTAAATAATATCTGCTCTATATATTTGAAATTCATAACTAGGTACTAGAAGGGATTCATTGTTTCATTGTTCAATTTTTCATTTATAATTCATTTAATTGTTGTAGTCCTTTTAATAAATATTTTTCTATACTTTTTTACAAAGTGTTTTCAATCATTAAAGGGCCAAAATCTATCTAGTTAGTCGTGAACGAACCCCAATTCACGACAATATGATGTCATACAACATTATTATGACATCAAACTGACTGACATAAAATTTGACCCTCAAAATTTAATTATCATAAGTGAAACCGTTCAAAAGATACTTTCGACTAGCACTGTATATCCACTCAACTTGGTCGTTTATCAATACTAATATAGTATTTGAAATCAACCTACCGTTAATAAAATAATGGTTGTTTTGAAAAAATATATAAACCTATAAAGTTACATATATTATTGATAAAACACAACACAATTTCATTGATCAGGCATGGTATTTCATGATTTGCACGAACATGTATTGAAAATAGTTCAATATTTGTAACTTTCTTAGGTATATCCAAAAAAAATTGGTGAAATTTTGATTGAGTCATAACTATATTAGTACTACTATAAACTTAATGAAAATTACCCAAGAATAATCAATGATGTTTTAAGTAGGCATAGATAGTCGTAAATATAGACAAACAATTGCATTTATTTTCCAAGTAATTTTTTCGACGAATTGCAAGATAAACAAAAAATGGTTTGAAATCAGTTTTGTGTACAGAAATCTCATAATTCAGTATAACAGATAGCACATTAATTTTTTCAAATGTATTTCCAGTGATTTCAGATATTTTGTGATGCAACTTTGGTGCGCTCCATTATTCAAACAAATGGATAGGTGAAACATTGTTGAAGATGTCATTTGTAGAAAATATCATATTCTACAAATGGATAGATGAAACATTGTTGGAGATGTTATTTGTAGAAAATATCATATTCTACAATTCTACAATAAAGAGTTATTTATCAAAATTTGAGGAAACGTCAAAATTGGCAGAAAGTTGGCATAACTTATGTTAAGTTATTATAATATTCATTGAAATATAGAGTCTGTGATTGTTAAAAACAATAAGAATTGCCGTCGAATGAATGTTAAGGGGTGCTAAGACCGTCAGATTACCTGTCAGAGTGAGTATACAATGCTCACATACTCTGAGAGTCCAGCATGTTCAATTGACTTTATACTCTAACATTTTTGACATAGTTGAGACACGTGGCTGACGTATACCCAGCCTTTTCAAAACAACTGACGATTATTTCTCGGTTTTCAATGATTTCAAATATCACCCTATGAATTTTGGCACGGTATGAAATTACTTTTTGCACTGTTTTTCGGCAACTTTCACCTGTTGTCACATGTAGGTCTACCGCGGATGCGGCGGCTGATGGTCACTTTGATGACAATTGAATATTAATCAAGTAGTTGAAATAAAATTCATTCAATGTAAAATTCTTCCCCTCACCGATAGGTTTATGAAGGATATAAAAATGCGGCCAGCAGCACCCTCAAGAACTGTTGATCGCGTCCGCGTCCTTATATTATGCATATTCGAGAGGAAACTCAAGTGTCTCGCCATTTTGAGAAGTGCTCAGTGCTTGCTTAGTCCAATTACTTTCTGAAAGTGCTTGGTTATCGGAAGTATTTTACAAATAAAAGTGCTTAGTGCTTGAGACTCAGGAGCACTTTTCAAGAGTGCTTAGTCAATGCTCGGCACAGCTCTGGTACTGCTAAAACTTCAATTCATTATACTGTTTTGCAAGAGTGACACGTAGCATTTTATTCCTTAGGATTCTGAAAAAAAATTTATCGATGCTCGGTGCGTCCCATGGACTATTGGTTATTTTCATAAGATTATCGGTTATGTTGATATTTATCTATAATTTACCAGTGGAATACATTATACTATTTGAATCGTTGTATGTGTTTTCACATAATCGAATTAATAGGATGTGATATTGAGTCCATTCAGCTGTGTGATGTCTCATCTAAATATATCATGTTTTCACACCTTCACCATTTGCATTCAACCCACACAAGTTGAAAAGAGTATAAATGCAACGTACTCTGGAACATATGTTTCAGTTTCCAAAGTTGTTGAACAAATAAATATTTCAAAATCAAAATTCAGGTAAGCGAAAATTCTTGGATCTCATCTACGTCATCAATTGCAGTACTGGAATGGATTGAACTCAAATAATAATTCTGTTTTCCCTTTTTTTGGGGACTTTCCAAATAATACATTTTAATTACTTTCTTTTCACTCGATCAATTTCATATTATTCCAACGTTCTTTCCCTGTTCTCCGGAATAATGTTTCCCGTTTCATGGAACATTGCGTATTTGTCACGACGTTTCATGGTCTGATGATAATTTCAATTACATAATCAGAATGATTCCATTTTAGAAATTTGAAGTACCTTCCACATGCCAACCATTTCCTTTACTGAAATGGAATTATCAGATTTGGATCGACAGGTGTCAATAAATTATATTACAATAATAACAATCCAATAATCTCATCTGATTTCTAGATCAATTTTTTGATCAAACTATGTACTCCAAACTGTCACTTTTGGATCCTTGATGAATATTTATTCGAGTAGAATTATTCGAAGATTGAAAAGGGAAACATTCTCAATTTAATATTGAATAGAAATATTTTTCTGTTAGACATTCACAAAAAATAACTTTATTTTTATCGTGGATTATTCAATTCACAGAAAAATAATTCTATTCAATATTCAATTGAGAATGTTTTCCCTTTTCAACATGAATACCCCCACAAGAGGTCATCTTGACGATGGAAGATAGTGACCAAAGTTCATCTTTCAGTCGCAGATGATTCCACATCTGATTTCATGAACACCCAGTTCATATTTTCAACAAAGTATTCGAAAATTGTTATTACCAAGTGAAACGCATACCATCACCAGTAGCAGGACCGTGTTGAAACAAGGAAAGTTGTCAATAGAGCAAACAAATGAGTGAAATAATGAGATCAAAATAAAAGATTTTGACGCACTCGTAACAACTCCTTGGAGGGAAGCCAACCTTCTAGCTGAATCGTACGCATTTCTTCTTCAATTTTCAAGATCCGCTTGGAGAAGTATCACCTATTATTACCCCCGGTACCCAGGTGCCCTAAGTAATTTTTAAATGACGAATTTCAGCACACAGCAATAACCAGGCAGTCATCCGCTGCGCAGCTCATCACTCACAGTCATAAGCGTAGAATAAGTGAACTCATAATTTTTTCCATTCTAGCAATTTAAGCTCGTTGAAGAATTATAGAAAGAGGAATTAAATTGAACCGAAGTCTATAAACACTTCGATGATGTAAAAATTAATGATGTCATTGTTTGAACGGCGCAGAATCCATGCACAGCTTCAACTCAGCACTAGGAATAATCATGTGCAAAGATTTCGTTCCACAATACGTGTTGTTATCTTCAACGCAGCAGAAACCAACACGATTGCGGTAATCTGAGCGATGCCAAATTTTCTCACATTTCAAATCATAGGATTGGTCGTTTTGTAAACGGGCGGAGACCAGAAGTGCATTGTGTTTGGTCACTTATAACGATTGCGGTGATCTTATGATGCTGAACCGTCACAAATCCTCTGGGAGTCGAAAGCGAACAAAATTATTTTCATTTGACAGTTATAAAAAATTCTTTGGTTCCTTTCCGGAGATGAAAAAATAATTTGTTCTTTTCCATCCTAATCGATGGCAATCCATTCAAATGGAGCACGTTTGTTGAATTTATTCAATTTTACTCCTGGACTTTGTCTTGGAAACTGCAGTTGCTCCGCACTCTGAGAATCTTCTGCACCACCGTTCTACATCGTCTCAATATTAAATATGGTAGAATCTCTTCCTGATCTTTCAAAAAGTCTCATTGACATTCAGATGTCATATAGATTTTCCTTCAGGAATTTTCATCAAGACTTCATCTTCACACGGGCAGAACAATTCGGAAAATTGTCTACCGCCTGTCAGCTGACCACCATACCTATTTGAGTAGTCCATTTTCTACAAACAGAAAATCGCACTGTACACTTATTCATTTCTCTATTCATGTTTGGGATACAAACAGCCGAAAGCCCAGTATAGTTTCCACTCAAAAGGTATCATCAAATTAACCAACAGGTAATGAGTCTCCAACTCAGAGCATATACATAAGGATGACAATAGGAGTCGATATTTGTGTTATTTATAATTGGCATAAACATAACATATTTGTATTCTACATAAGAAATTATCATATATACATGAGAGGAATAGAGAGTGTTATACTGGGTGAACGATGTATTGAGTATATCATATTCATGGAAGTATGTATTGAATGTTTTTTTCAATCTGCAGATTGGTGAATTATTAGCAAAGTCGTATTTTTGTATGGGATATGAAACAAATTGTGATTTCTTAATATTCTAGGCGGCACTTTGAGAGTTTTTTTCTTTAAGATAGAATGACTATCGATTTTTCCATTCAGTATTTCATGCAGATTCAAAACATCGATCATAATTCCATGATGTTCCAAGGATAATCTTTTTTAATCATCACAATAAGAAGCAACGAATGTTATTATGTGTTCCGAAGGAAAATTATTCCAGGAACTCATTCTGAATATTTTCGAGTCTTTCAACGCGAAAATTATATAGGAGGTTCCGAATAGAATAGGCAAAGTTTATTTTGTAGCCTGAGAGTTAGATTAGAATTTTGTTCGTCTCATGATGTAACCTAACATCTTGAGTCTAGGCTTTATAACATTATTGGTATGGATGTCAAATGTGAGTTTGCTGTCATATGTGACTCCCATATCTCTTACTTCACTACATCGTTTCAATCCAATTCCATCCAGAGTATAATGACGAACAAGTACGTTTTTTTTCTAGTGAATGTTATGCAATGGCATTCGTCGGGATCCACAGATGAATTATTCTCGTTGCAGTAGGTGTCAAACCTATCCAGATCTCTTTGTAGTTTCGCAATCTAAAGTATCTTTACTTCTAGGAATATTTTGAAGTCACCAGCATTGGCTAGATATTTTCAGTACTCGAAGCATTCGGATATGTTGTTGATGTGAATTAAGAACATGGGGGGACCCAAGAGGGATCTTGGTTTGGAATATCTACCAGTACAGATGATTCATTATTCCTGTCCCATATGTATGTAATAATAGTCTCGTTCGTCTGATATTGGTGAATCTTCCATGGAATTCCATACGCTGACAATGCTCGAGGCTTCTTGACACGGGCTAGATGAGAGACTCGCATTACTATGTAGTCATCCTAGGCAATGTTTGGTTGGGAAATGGTACTGGTTCACCTTTTTTTTATCCATATTGCCATTTGTACCTCTGATTTTTTCATCTCCAGTAGCCACTTCAGGACCTCTTCTGTCCTGGTGGGGGACTGTCTTTGATATAAGTCTTGATTACATAAATCGCTGAGAGATATGTGTATAAGAGGGCAAAATAATCTGTACACAATCATCCATCAGATGTCATCCATTTTCAACCGACGAAATAAATAGGAGGAGGTTCTCTAGTCGACGCGTATATTTTTTTTTATGTATGACCACGCATAACTTTTTACAGAATAGTTCGATTTTGATGATTATTTTTTCATTGGATAGGATGTTCTTTGCAGTTGGTCCTGTTCAAATTTTGAAACGGAAAATATTTCCCTAAGGGTAGCAAAATGGAGGATGTTGATCGATCACCCTCTAATTTTGGTTGTTAACCATTTTCAGGCATAACTTTGTACTGGTTGATTGATTTGGATTTTTTTTTTTTAATCAGATAGTGCATACCTCGTTGTTGATCATAGTCGAATTTGGGATGGAATAATCCACCGCTATGAGTAGAAAAATAGGGGATGATTGATTTTTTACTTGTGAACATCGGCACACATATTATGTAGTTGACATTGACAGATTGCTATTGTCATTATTTTTGTTCTTCTATATCCGTCACAATAATAACATCTCATGAGAGGATGAAATTGAATACAAAGTGAGGAAATAAACTAACCAGAACTACCAACAATGAGTTATATTATATAACAATAAATAATTGAAGTAGATAATCATATTATTCAACTGTTAATAGTTGAAGTGAGGTGGGCAAGTAAGTACTTTGGAAATATTCAAATATTTGTGATTTCAGCCACAAAAAAAATAAAAAATAAAACTTTTTAACAAGAAATTGATCCAACGATAAACGGAACTGAAGCAAATAATAAAATTAACCTTCTTAGTCTTGAAAACTAAGCTCCAAAACTGATGTGAGTAACTAATTTTGGGTCAGCACCAAACAAACAATCAACGAAGATAATCAAAATACTTCAAAAAAATCATCAAAATGACACCGCGCATCTCGATGACATCATGAGGTTCATTTTATTAGTTGCTTTTCAGTTCCGTTTTTCGTCGGTTTAATTTTTTGTTAAAAAGTTTTTATCCTCCGAGGAGTGTTGTTGTTTTCCGATGGATATAAGACTCAACATACGCCTATTGTACAGGTAGTAGAAAAAAAAAGTCCCAAGAAATAGGATATTTCCGGAGGTCTTTTCAATATGAGTATATGTGGAAGTGATCTACTGCCTTTAATATCGCTAGAAGTTCCATCCCGCTGACACAGTGATTCCCTTCGGGCTGAAACATCACCCTGTTCTAGTATTTGATTACTTTTTCAGACCATCTTGCATCTGTTATAACAAAGCTCAAAGTTAGTAATTGATCGCAGCTGGCTATTTTACTGTGGGCATGCCAAGATTGGACTAGAACGAAGCGTTTCCTTCAATTTGCATAATGCCTCATTACTTTCGATAGACTGGTGGAACTGGACCTGATGTCCCATCAATTCAGACAGTGGATCTTTCCTGAATCCTTGCAAATGCTACTGTAGATTGGCGTCTATAAGTACACAGACCTAGGGAGCTCAGCATCTCATGGTTCCGGACAGTCTCGAAAAGCCTGTATTTCAAATTCATTTGTTTGCATTCCTTCTGCCGTGATTGCGCGCCACAAGGAATCCTTTTGTTTCTGGAATGGGAAGCACCAAGTTCACCAGTTGTTGCTCTGAATTTCTCTCCATATACCAATTTTCCCAAGAGTGTCTACGCAATGTCAGCCCCAACTCTTTCAAATGCCGCCGAAGCATTACAGAGTCCAGGAGGTATAACAGTATACTAATACAGCCCACAAGGAGTGCATTCTGTCGTTCTTGTTCTATATTATGTTATCCCAGAATTTTCGGGAAAATCTCTTGCGACCATTCTTTTCATAGACGAGTATGCTCCCATTGTTTTTTTTTTGTTGACATTCCTGCTCCTCTTATTTTTCTCTCTTTCGACGCACCTTTTCTTTTCCCTAATATTCTTCTTCTTTTTTTTTTCCTTGTCCTGTCGACGCCTCTCCTTCCAGTATTATACTCTTCTACTCGGCGAACTGTTGCTTGATAACGTTCACTATAGCTTTTTATAGAAGCCATTAGCCCTAGGAAATTTGTAACGGTAGTCTGTCGACCTTTCTCGTGATTGCTAGTTTCGACTGGTTCATTCCGGTAAAATTTCTCGGAATTATGCGACAGAAGATGAGCACCAGAATTTGTAGCAGCGTATATTAGTAGTTTTCGTAACAGTATAATTATTATTACAATCAAAAGGCATATTTGGACTCGAATCAGATGTGCTGAATTGAAAATAATATTTTCTTGTCGACGTTTTCCATTTTTATAAATTAATTTTCAAATCACTTCTACAATGAGTTTACATACATACATTGTTCGGTAACGAAGGAGAAAAAAAATATCAAGAAGACTCATCGAATAGTAGTTTTTCCGAGTTGAATACAATTAAAATTAATGTATAAGCAGACTTCAGCATCCACATTCAGGAAAAAGACAAAACGGACACTGGGACAAAATTCGATAAAACCGTATAGTTTTATTTATATGGATTTTTTTTTATATAGAACGGTGGTGGTGAAAAACGTCAGAATAACTGTTCATGTAGGAATCTGACTCATCAAGTTGAAATTCTGTATTTCATCTAGAATGAACACTGTCCTAGGGAAGGATTAGTATCAGTTCGCTGAAAAGAATTTTTGGTGAGGAAAGATTATTATCAAGGATGAGAAAACAGACTAGGAAATTGGAAATTCTAGAAATGTTTCAGAGTTTCCATACTATATTAGAATTCACTATAGGGAAAGAAATCGAAGAAGATTCACAGCTTTTCTGAACAAAGAGTTATGAAAACTCCACCAACGTACTGAAAGGACATCAAAATGACAAACCAACTTCTCAGAAGAATAAGACAATTATTTCTTACAGCATAGTTCCAAGCACAAAATGAACATCATAAGAAATCCCTGAATACCTCATGGAGTATCTTGAAGAAATCGAAAAATGTATATCAGAGAACAACTACCCTCCATTTATTGGTAGAAAAATCCTCTAAGATGAACCTTTCAACGAAGAAACAATATAATTCAAAAACACCCCATGTGGAAAAACTTTCTGAAAAACTGGCAACAATTGTAAACGAAGATCTATTCAAAATCGCATTTTCTAATGACAACTACTCTAGAAGAAACGTCAAAACCAGAAGATTGCACTGATCTCCAATCAAACGCTGACTACAGAAAAAATTGCAATGAGTTCACACATCAATATGTTGGTCAAACGGGGCGATATTTTCAAAAATGAATATATATTAACATGATATTAACATGAAAAACTCAATGCCAATATGCAACACAAGTGTGTTCGTCAACCAGGGTGATATTGAAAAAAAATAATAGCTGAGCATGATAGAAACACAAAAATATTAAATGTCAACATTGCCACTGCTCTTGTGGAGTATACAGATAAAAGACATACTTTCGGTTCCACGAAATGGTGCAAATCCTCTAGTGACACATCGACAATACTTGGAGAGATATGGACATTGAGCACGTCCTATTTCAGGATTTGACAAATTTCTGAACAAATTTATATTATTATATTTTTGTTTCCTGTATTTTTTTATTTGAGTCAATTATATGGTTCCACTGATAGTTTAGTGAATTTCATATTGTTATTCGTTGCTGAATTTATCATTTTTTGTATATCGAAACAAATAAAATTAGTTCAAAAGAGGAAAATAAAAAATTGTGGATTACTTCCGGACTAGTCAATTCTAGCAACCACGAATATAAATTATATGGGAATTCACAATTGTCTCCAAAGGACGAGAGGCTCAGGAATGTATTAGGTATTTACAAAAATACACTGAAAAAATTCTATAAAAATCGGAAAGAAAATATATGAAAAGTATTATCGAGGAGGGTAATATACACGTCCAGAAATCTCTGGGAATGTGACAACAAAATTTATGGAAAAAATAAACGTGAAAACAAAAATGAAATGATGAGAAATCTGATAATGTCATATTCCCAGAGCATCCTCTGAGTGAAAATGAATTTAATAATTATTTCAGTGATAAAGGTGGAAATTAAAGTAAGAAGACCAGACAACTATGTAAGAAATGTTAGCAATTCAGAACACATATGATATTTATTCCCAATCATTCCGGGTAGGGACAACAAAAGAGTGGAAACATTGAAAATAATCAACGAAATTTCTACTCCATGAGTATTCTAATTAATAAATGTTTCAATACTTCGGGAAAAGGACTGATAAAACCCTTATTGAAATCTGTTGACAAAACTGAAGTGAGCAATTATCCACCCATTTCACTCATTTCAAATATAGCTAAAATTAACGAAAAAATTATTGAGAATAGGATTGTGAAATTCCGAAATAAGTTTGATGTCATGTCCAATGATCAATATGGCTCGAATAATCAATGAGTGCATTGACTTCGAGAATATATAGAGCAATATAGTGAAAAACTCTGGCACTTTGTATATTCGTTGACCTCTCTTAAGCCTTCGACACGATATGTCACCATAACCTACTGAAAAACATGCGATCATATGGAATGGGAGAAAATGTTTTTGCCTTATTGAAAAATGACTTTTCTAACCTGAGAAGGTTCGTCTTGAATTTTTGAATGGGTTCCTAGATATACACTACTGTAAAACGATTTACTATTCATTCATCCAATCTCAGCTATCCTAAGGCATTTTTGGTTGATGAAGATTCAATTACTGTCATCCTATTCACATGGATACATAACCACAATGTAGTATTAAAATTATATATGACAAAAAAAATTACTTACCTAGCTATGCATTATTCACAGAAAGCGGATTTCTCGATCTAATATAAAAAAAAAAAATCTCAGAGACCATCTCTACACATTCATCGAAATGGAACTGAGATGAAACGATTGAACACATCTATCATACAAGATATAAAATTGAAAACTCTGAATTACCGAAGATTGAAAAAAGTATAGAACAACGTAGTTTTGAATTTTTAGGGCCAAAAATATATAACGCTCCACCAAATGAACTGAAATCAATAAAGAACATAGATCTTTCAAATTTAATAGTAGAACATGGTAACATTTCAATGAGAGGAGAACAGTTCATGATATAATCAACAACATATCCTTTTCTTTTCAATGACACATATCTATCATATACACCCAGAACCAGAAAATTTTATATTCAATCTTGTTTACCCAAATTTGATTTTATGAAAACCACAATCATTATTCACTTCTATTATTATGCTTTCTTCTATTTCTTATCTCAATATAAATTTTTTTTAATTAATCACAACCATTTCTCACTCTTATTGCTATTGTTTCTCATATCCCTTATTTCAATATAAAATTTATTTTTATAATTGATAGCATATGCTCATGTTATTTATTTTGTAGTTTTGATTGTACATTTTCTATTTCACGCAACAACCTCTCATATCACGCACAAGCTGTAATCAACACAGCTTGGGTGATTCTTCTGTTTGTTCAACTGAAAATATTTATACAGTGAGAACCAAACCATAAATTCATTATCTACGTTATTAGCCATTTTCAAGAAAAACTCTGAAACACGTTGATTTATGTTTTCGAAATGTGTTATATAAAAATATCCCTCTTTACCTACTATCAACGTGACAGCATAGGACGCATAAACGGAATTCAAAAAAATATATATGGCTGTATAAACAATTGAATACCCTTCAAAATGAGGTATCAACTAACCCCCTACTTCATTTAAATAAATTGGAGGGTGTCTGTCACGTTGAGAGAGTCAAGGAGGGGTATTTTTCATGTCACAGAGTGTCTTTTCAAAAACATAAATAGATGTGTTTCAGGGTTTTTCATGAAAATGGCCAATAACGTAGAAAATGAACTTATTCGTTACATATGGTGCTCACTGTATATCACTTGTACCATCATTATGTCTAATTGTATCAATCATGTCTGCTCATACATAAAATAGAATGGTTCGGAAAAACTAATTTCCGGTGAGTCTTCTTGTCATATTCAATTCACTGTGAATGTTTTAATGCATGTGGCTTTATTTCTTTTTTCTTTCAAATATTATCAACTTATTTGTCATATATTATTGGAGATCAATAGAAAATCCGAACCGTTTGACAAACTATATCAGTATTTCTTCACGACTGATACAAGTCTTGCCTAACCTTGTGAATGAAATATAGTTATTGTTTCTCCTATTATCCACGATGCATTGGAACTTTCAAGTATCTACTCTGTATGTAACACGTGCATTAATTGGGAATACAAAATAACTGTGTTGTCGAATTTTGAAACTATGCAGACATACATTAATGTTTCTATATGATTTCAGCCATTCTATATTCTATACCTGAACCATGTCGAATCTCCTGTGATTGTTGATATTCAATGAAATTCTTGTTTACCTGTTCCTCGAAAAAATTATGTTTGTGACTTTTGTCGAAACGATACCGTTGTACTGCAATAAGTTCTTATCATTTTCCATGAAAAAATGAACGTAACGTTCTGGGGTTATGGTGCATAATAATCTAGGATGCGAGTTCATAGACAGACGATGGGCTCTTGAAGAAGTATACAGTCCCTTCCCAAAATCTAAATCTTTCTGTATCGTCTGTGGCCAAGGAAGAAAGTGGAAAAGGAGACCATCAAAGAGAGTTGTAAGGAAAGAAGAGAGAGTTAGGAAGAGAAAAAAGAGATATTCAACGAACCGAAAATTATTCATAGAGTATGGAAAAAGAGGGAATATATATGTATATCTATAGGTGATAAGGACACAGTGTTTACTTTTCGAAACATTCATGTTTTTATGATTTTAGTCATTGTACACTCAAAACTTGTTGAATCTCTTGTGATTGTTGACATCCAAAGAAATTCTGGTTCACCTGGTGAATATTCTGTTTACTATTGTACTCCCCGAGTGAAAAATCAGTGATTCCAGTTCAAATAATTATTGTTGTGTACCTCAATGTGACTCTTGGACAAAAAATTTCCGTTGTACCGCAATAAGTTTTCATCATTTTCCGTGAGAAAATGAATGTAATGTACTGGCAGACTAATCCAGGATTGAGTGAGTCTATATACAGACGACGGGCTCTTGGGATCTTGAAGAAGAAAACAGTTCCTTCCCAAAAATTGTTCCTGTGTCGTGTGTGGCCAAGGGGAAAAGGAAAAGAGGAAACCTTCAAAGAGAGTTGAGAAAAAATAAAAAGAGAGTTAAGAAGAGAAAAAAGAGATATTATTCGACATACCGAAGATTCTTCATACAGTATGGAAAAAAAGTGACTATATGTATATCTTGGTGTGATAAGGACACATTTCCACACCATCTTGTTTGTTTTGGATGAAATAAAAAAATAGTAGTTTTTGTTAGTTTTATTTTCAATTAGAACATTCACAAATAATTCATAACAATAATTTCCGATGACTTCACTAAGCTATCCAAAAACTTCAAAAAAGGTTTTTTTTTGCAAGAAAATAAGAACTTACTTTGTGAGTTTTTGCATATGATATTATCTTGAGATTTAAATACACCACTTCACTAGAGTCTGGAAATTAATAACACTACACAAAAAAACTGGAAATTATTACCAAATGGAGATATTTCAAGAAAAACTCCAAACAAGTGTATAACCTCTGGGAAAACAGAGAAACAATGTAGGTATGTCTGGTTTGAATTTCCGCCACTTTGGCGCTGGCATCTAATTTTGAATTCCCAGTAGCTCTGAATCCATATGAGTGTGGAAGCAAAAGTGTGTATCACCAACTAGCTATCTGAAAGATATTTTTACCTTTATGTCCCATGAATATGAATTAGACAGAATTTTTTTTTTTTTTTTATGTTCTGGTTTCCACGGAAAGGGATATCCTGTAATGTTCAGAGAACATCGTGGGAACCAAGGGAAAGAAGGTAGGAGTTGGTGTTCTTCTTAAATTTCTGGAGGTTGTATGCCTCGGGGAACACCTCCCTAGGCAATGAGTTCCAAAGCCTCGCTGTTCGTTGGATGAACGAGTCTTTGGAAAGTGATGTTCTGCAGGTCTCCAAAGTAACCACGAAGGGGTGTGATGACTGAACTTGACGGGTTAGTCTCGAAGAGACTGCCAAAGCAGGAACGATTGTTGATATTTCAGAAGAGCATCGCCCATGAAAATATCTATAAAATAGAGACAAATCGCCAACTTTTCTACGGTGTTCCAGACAAGTGAGCAAGTTTGTAAGCGAGGCATCACCGACGAGACGAATTGCCCTTTTTTGGACAGAATACATTAGCCTCAGGATATGTTTAGGTGCCGCGCTCCAAATATGGGAACAGTATTCCAGGACAGGTCGGATCTGTGCCTTATAGATCATAAGCAGCTGAGTGAGGGTGAAATAGCTTTCGGCACGAAACAAAAAACCAAGTTTTTGGGATGCACTTTTGGCAATGGACCTCACGTGATTTTCCCAGGAAAGGTTATTGCTGATAGTAATACCAAGCATCGATATGGATGACTTCAGTGGTATGGTTACTCCTGACAAAGTTATGTTAGGCACAGTGAGATCGGCTTTTTTAGAGAAAAGACATGCTTGTGTTTTGTTTGCATTGAATTCTACCAAGTTATTAGGTCCCCACTCGAGAATTGTTGCTAAGTCCATATTTATATTATTAACATTTCTTCCTCGTTCATTTCTGGTTTCACGGGCTGATATAGGGGCCCTGGAAGAGGAAGCGGTATGAAGGGTACTATCATCGGTATGAAGTTGCTTTCAACAGGTCGTTGATGTGGAGTAGGAATAGGGTTGGTGCGAGAATAGATCCTTGCGGAACACCAGCATTTATGAGTAGAGTGTCAGATGAAACTTCATCGACCACTACATGGAGAGACCTGTTTGAGAAAAAACTAGCAAGCAGAGAACACAGCTGAGGGGGCAAGCCATAAGACGGAAGCTTGGCGAGGAGTCCCTGGTGCCAAACTCGATCGAACGCCTTGGAGATATCTAATGCCACAGCTAAAGTTTCTCCATACTTTTCAATAGATAGCTGCCATATATGTGAGACGTAAGCGAGCAGGTCACCAGTTGATCTCTGATGGCGGAAGCCATATTGCCTATCGTTGACAATTCCTGAGTCTTCCAGATATTTCATGAGCTCGATGTTGATGGCTTTTTCCATGACCTTTGAAATAATAGATAGCAGTGCGATAGTGTCTGTAGTTGCTAGGTAGGGCCTTTTGCCTTTTTAGGGACTGGCTGTACTTCTTGCAATTTTCCAATTGGACGGAAATACCCCAAATTGTAAGAGTGGTTGAACAACTTGCAAAGAACAGGTGTTAGTTCGGGGGCACATTTCTTGAGAACAATTGGCGGGATTCCGTCAGATCCACAGGCTTTGTTGGTGTTGAGACCCAGCAAAATCTTTCTGATTGTACGTTGGCGAAAGGTGATCTCGGGCATGTGACTGTCAATGGGTGTAATGTTCGGGGGTTGTTTTCCCGATGAATCCAGAGTGGAATTTCCAGCAAATAGGTGCGCAAAGATATTGGCTTTTTCCTGGGCAGTCGTTGCTAGTGTTCCATCTTCTTTGGTTAGAGGAGGAAATGAGCTGGAAGTGAAGTTTCTTCCCACAGCTTTGGCGAAAGACCAAAATGAACGGGATCCGTTAGGACATTCAGCAAGTTTTGATCTTATTTTGGCTTTGGCATCTTTTGAGCATTCTATTGTCTCTTTGCATATGCCTCTAGCCTCGACATATGCTGCTCTGGTCTTAGGGCCCGGATTTTTTAGCCATCGATGGTATGCTGCCTGTTTGGAAGCCACAGCTCTAGAGCAGTTTCTGTTAAACCAGGTCTTATCGGATGATGTTCTTCTTTCGGTATTCGGTATGTAGGTTTGCATCCCCAACATGATGATTTCAGAAATTGTCTCAGCACATCGTGTTGGATCTACTGAAGAGAAACAAACTCTCTTCCATGGAAACGCTGAGAAAAACATACGAAGACCTTCCCAGTCGGCCGAATTGTAATGCCAGATGAGACGGGGTGGTATTGTGCGGCTCGATGGTAAATGGAAAGAGCATGTTGTGGAGATGAGGGTGTGATCAGAGTTTCCAAGTGGGGCACAAACTTCTATTCTATACGGGTCAGGATTGGTGGTGAGGAAAAGATCTAGTGTATTGGCAGACTGGTTGTTGACATCAGGGATGCGGGTTGGTAGCTCGACCAGTTGTTCTAGACCATGAGTGATGGCCAAGGCCTCGGCTTGACGACCCGCATCATCTGTTTTGTTAGAGAATTTGAGCCAAGCAGCGTTATGTACATTAAAGTCTCCCATGATTATGGTTTCAGCTGTTGGATGGTTCTCCTGAATGTAGTCCAGTTTGAGTGATAAAAACTCAAAGAGGTCGTTATATGAAGGTTCATTAGGTGATAGGTAAAGGCAGCAGAGGAACTTAGTCAGTTTGGTGTCAGATAGCTTGAACTACATGACGATGACCGCCATTAGAGTTTTCCATAAATTTCAATAATATTATTTTTCCAATATGTAGCCATGTCTGACAAAAAAAAAATCCGTTGCGACTCAAATCACGTGAATTTTAAAAAAGTTGCCTGTGGTGCTGAAAAATGGGGCAAATTGACAAAATATCGAAAAATGTTATAGAGAACATGTTTTTGGAATCCAACGAGAACTCCATATACCAATTCTGAACCATATTGAGAAAAAAAAAAAAAAATAAATCAGTTTACACTTATCAAGAAACATTATACATTCTTGTTTTATCTGGAAACAGCTTTATAACCTAAATAACATAAGTTTGGGTCAAAACTGATGAAATATTCGTGGAATAGACATTTTGCGGAACTTCAATTATGAAAACACGATTAAGTCTTGTCACTAGGTGAAGTCATGCCCTGTATATTGATGCACATGAGATTATTCAATATTCTCAACCCGTAAATAAAATTTAAATCAACTACTATTTGTAATTAAAACTTAATAATACACTATTTATCTTTGCTAACTTCAACATTGGTTAGTAAATTTGAACTTCAAATTTTTGAATTGTATAAGGCAGCTTTGAAAAATGATCTACTTTTGTTGTAACAATAACAAATGTCATAATAACTTATTGACAATTTTGTTGGAGTTGTCGTTCTTTATCAGTTTTTATGTTTTTAAATCTACCAATAGGAATTGCTCCAAAACTGAGTGTACAAGAAGAAATAGAAATAGTATTACTACCTATATGGCGAAAATTATCATAGCACAGAGGAGAAAGCTGAAATTTCCAATGGAAGGCATCCGACCAAAATTTGCATTTTACTACGGTGGCAAAGATATTGCAGAAATTTAAGGAAACTGGTTCGGTTGAAAACAAATATAAAAATGTTCACGTTAGGCCTGTTGTAATTGATGACTTACAGTCACTGAGATACCAAGAGTTTTGACGAAAATTATGGCAGAAAAGGCAGAAATATCACAAAACTCTGTTAGACGAATGTTGAAGCAAAATCACTTTCACCCATACAAACCAAAATTCGTGCAAGGGAATGTTAGAAGACAATCGCGATTTCTCAAAAATTGTGCTATTTTCTGACGAAGCAACTTTCACCTCAAATGGTCTCGTCAGTTCTTAAAATTTTAGATATAGTGGGCAGATCATAATCCTAATTTTATTATTGAAGCCAATGACCAATATAGTTTCGAAGTGAATGTATGGTGTCATTGCGTCTGCAATATGCACCCTTGAATGTTTTTCAAGAGTTTATTCGCTGGTTTTATTGATTTAAAGTCGTTTTCTTTGAAATACTTTGACAACTCAATTTCATTCAGATAAAAAACTTCAATTCTATCTGTCATCTCAATTACAATATACCATGTAAAACAAAAAGAAATATTAACATTATAACAGGTGTGGAATTTGAATGAGTGAATTGTAGGTCCCTTCTTTTTTACTTAAATGGCGAACGGTATTTGAATTTTTCTACAGTTATCGACAACCTACCATTACAAGAGCGAATTCGTTTATTTTTTCAATATGATGGGGCTTCTATTCATTCTACGAATGGAGTGCGGGAGTGGTTGAACAATGAGTAAGGTGAGCAGTGGATAGGTCGATTTTCAGGTAATCCTTGGCCTGCTAGGTCTCCAGACCTAACACCGTGTGATTTCTTTCTATGAGGCAATGTTAATGAACAACGCTCATTTTAAAATGTAGAACATTTGGAAATTTGTATAAAGAATTGTGCAGCACTGATCAATAGAACTATGTTGAAAAACCTTCACCGCGAAATATTTTCCAGAACAATGCTATGTATAGAACGCGAAGGTGGTCACGTAGAATATTGAAAATGTGTACATTATTTGTTTATTGAGTTTTTCTATTTTTCCACATCCACCCAAACAATACTAAATTCAATTAGGATAAATAATGTATTATTTGGTTTTAATTGCAAATATTACTTGGTTTAAATTTTATTTACGGGTTGAGAATATT
The DNA here is from genome assembly GCA_018342105.1 of Gonioctena quinquepunctata. NCBI lineage: Eukaryota > Metazoa > Arthropoda > Insecta > Coleoptera > Chrysomelidae > Gonioctena > Gonioctena quinquepunctata. Next base: position 11,262 of record JAFIRS010006790.1, on the reverse strand, counting down.
GAATAAGCTCATGTGCATCAATATACAGGGCATGACTACACCCAATACTAAATCGTGTTTTCATAATTTATTCCGCAAAATGTCTATTCCACAAATATTTGATTGGTTTCAACCGAAACTTTGTGTGATTTATGTTATTAAAGCTGTTGCCAGATAAAACAAGAATGTATAATGTTTATCAGTAAGGGTAGAGAAATGAAATAGTATTTTTCTCCTCAATCCGGTACATTAGATCCTCGTTAGATTGCAAACACATTTTCTCAATAACATTTTTCGATATCTTTCAATTTTACCCATTTTCAGCACCACAGGCAACTTTTTTTCAAATTTCCGCCAAATCAGAGGTCACGTGATATAAGTTGCAACGGATTTTTTTGTTGTCAGACATGCAGAAATGAACCGCCATTAGAGTTTTTCAGAAATTTCAATAAAAAAATGTTTCTCTTCATGTAGCCAACTTTATGACGGACACTGTATAACCTCGAAACATTCTAGATTATCATGAATAATCATCCCAACTCATCTTCTACTCTTTTGGAAACAAATATGTATTCTCACCAACATAGCTTTTCATAAAGCCTCTTTTAAATTGTTTTCGTCATAACTCATTATGTCATTCAGGACGAAGAAAGTCTGGGAAAGTACACTCACCGCGAACCTGTATTCTGAAATACACCAATGATTTTTCTTTTCAGATGTATACCAAAGCCATAATGCTTCTCATGTCTATTGATCTTGCTATCCCTTGTCAAATCAACATGACACAAAAAAGGATATATTGTGGTGACCGTCTTGCATGTGCCATGCGAATTGTTTGTGGTGGTATATATTATACGCCTCCAGGGAAACGCACAGGTGAGTAAATTGTAAGAATGTGTATGAAATGGTTGAAAAAAAATTCCTTCAATGGCCTTATGTTGGAGAAAAGGGTTGGAACTTCATATGTATCAGCAGACATACCGGGTGAGTCTGAGAGATGGGGCACCCCTATTTTTGAGAGAAATAATCCGATTATAAGCACGAAAATTCAGGAAGCTATTGAACAACTGAAATGTGATTTTTTGAGACAAAAATTAATTTTGTAGCACTTTCGGTTCCGCCAGAAATGATCAGAGTATTAGTTTTTCAAATGGAACACCTTGTACATTTTCACTTTTTTGAAACCAAGAGCAAATTCTGAACAGGATAAACCAAATTTTTTATTATTATTTTTTTTTTTTTTCAAAAATTTTTTTTTTGGGATGACGATTTTTCTATGTTGAACATTTCTCTCCGATGCCATGTTGTCCGAAAAAATCAAATTAGCATTTTAATTACATACTTTCCACCAGCCGCTTTTGAATGTGGCAAAATCACTTTTTTTTTTTTTTTAAATTTGGATTATTTAATACTGTTTTTCAAATGGCATCTCTATGGGACACTCTCTGCAACAGATTTTTTTGAAGGATAGGACTCGAATAATACCAGAATTTTGAATATCTGTCAATTATTTTCAGAGTTATCACTATTCCAAAAAATGTACCAAAGAGTATTTGGCCTGGACTAATAAAAATCCCAAATAATAACAGTATTTGAAATTTCACTTACTATACCAATAAGAATAGTTGGTAAATTTGATGTATGTATTTCTTATAGATGCATACTCCAGAAAAATGTAATGAAAATACTGGTTTGCTACCAGCAGATGTTTCATTACGTCTATATTTCACATTTTGAAAGTAATTCGTCTTCAAAAAGACTAACTACTAGTATTCCCATGATGGACCCATTATGGTTGATAGGAACACAGAAATTACACTATCCATTTTCACAGATTCTGAAAGTGTTTAATAGTTTAATCTGTTTCAATAAAGGAATGTGTTTCCATCGTCAACTCCAAATTTTATCAAAGTCGCCTTTGGATAAAAAAATAAATGAATATCTGCTAAATGAATAACTGTGTCATGGATAAATTTAGCCAAAATGAAAAAATTGACATGTTTTTAATTTACGGTGAGTGTCTGAAGAATTCTACGGCCTCATCAAATTTATACAGACGGAGGTTTCCTGGTAGAAGACATCCGTGTAGGACATACTTCGTGAAACTTGAACGTCAGTTGAGACAAGAGCCAAACAACCGACGTATTCGAAATCGAAATGTAAATGTAATAGTCAGCGAAGATAAAGAGATAGACGTTCTAGGATATGTAGAGGTAAATCCGACTTCTTCAACACGAGAATTAGCTAATGAATGTGACGCAAGTCAATCGACTGTACAGAGAATTTTGAAAAAGCATAAGTTTCGCTCGTATAAATATCCGATACATCAAAGGCTTTATGGTGGAAACGATGAAAGAAGACTTGAATACTGTCGATGGTTTCTTCATAATGTTCGCGAAAATCCTCAATTTCCTTTGAGAATTTTATACTCAGATGAAACGAAATTTGCCAATAGAGGGCTCTTCAATAGACATAATACTCGATATTGGGCACAGCAGAATCCAAGGCTTTTACATCAAGGTAATCCTCAAGAAAAGTTCGGATTTAACTGTTGGATGGGTAAACTTGGAGATCGATTCATTGGGCCAATTTTTTTTGATGGATCACTTACTGGAGCGAGGTACCTAACGTTTCTTCGGGATGCTATCGAGCCACTCATTGACGACCTTATATTGGTACTGCAAAATTTCTATTTTCAACAGGACGGTGCACCACCTCATAATCATGAAATGGTAATCAATTACCTGAATAATGCTTACAGAAATAAACTTATTTCTACACGTGGTCCCATCAGATGGCCACCTAGGTCACCGGACTTAACCCCATTGGACTATTATTTATGGGGAACAATTAAAAAAGATGTATATGCAACTTCCAGTGAGACATGCGAGGAACTGCAACAAAAAGTCATCACAGCTTTCAATAATATCAGCCCAGCAGAGTTAACTAGAGCTTTCGAGCAGCAGTCAGAAGGGTGCAATTATGCAATTATGGAACATAATGACGATTTTTCGCATGTTGAACGTTTCTCTCCGATGCCATGTTGTCCGAAAAAATCAAATTAGCATTTTAATTACAGTACTTTGCCACCAGCCGCTGTTTGAATGTGGCAAAATCACTTTTTTTTCGATTATCTCATGTTTTTCAAATGGCATCTCTATGGGACACTCTCTGCAACAGATTTTTTCGAAGGATAGGACTCGAATGATACCAGAATTTTGAATATCTGTCAATTATTTTCAGAGTTATCACTATTCCAAAAAATGTACCAAAGAGTATTGTGGCCGCTGGACTAATAAAAATCCCAAATAATAACAGTATTTGAAATTTCACTTACTATACCAATAAGAATAGTTGGTAAATTTGATGTATGTATTTCTTATAGATGCATACTCCAGAAAAATGTAATGAAAATACTGGTTTGCTACCAGCAGATGTTTCATTACGTCTATATTTCACATTTTGAAAGTAATTCGTCTTCAAAAAGACTAACTACTAGTATATCCATGATGGACCCATTATGGTTGATAGGAACACAGAAATTACACTATCCATTTTCACAGATTCTGAAAGTGTTTAATAGTTTAATCTGTTTCAATAAAGGAATGTGTTTCCATCGTCAACTCCAAATTTTATCAAAGTCGCCTTTGGATAAAAAAATAAATGAATATCTGCTAAATGAATAACTGTGTCATGGATAAATTTAGCCAAAATGAAAAAATTGACATGTTTTTAATTTACGGTGAGTGTCTGAAGAATTCTACGGCCTCATCAAATTTATACAGACGGAGGTTTCCTGGTAGAAGACATCCGTGTAGGACATACTTCGTGAAACTTGAACGTCAGTTGAGACAAGAGCCAAACAACCGACGTATTCGAAATCGAAATGTAAATGTAATAGTCAGCGAAGATAAAGAGATAGACGTTCTAGGATATGTAGAGGTAAATCCGACTTCTTCAACACGAGAATTAGCTAATGAATGTGACGCAAGTCAATCGACTGTACAGAGAATTTTGAAAAAGCATAAGTTTCGCTCGTATAAATATCCGATACATCAAAGGCTTTATGGTGGAAACGATGAAAGAAGACTTGAATACTGTCGATGGTTTCTTCATAATGTTCGCGAAAATTCTCAATTCCCTTTGAGAATTTTATACTCAGATGAAACAAGATTTACCAATAGAGGGCTCTTCAATAGGAATAATACTCGATATTGGGCACAACAGAATCCAAGGCTTTTACATCAAGGTAATCCTCAAGAAAGGTTCGGATTTAACTGTTGGATGGGTAAACTTGGAGATCGATTCATTGGGCCAATTTTTTTTGATGGATCACTCACTGGAGCGAGGTACCTAACGTTTTTCCGGGATGCTATCGAGCCAATCATTGACGACCTTCTATTGGTACTGCAAAATCTCTATTTTCAACAGGACGGTGCACCACCTCATAATCATGAAATGGTAATCAATTACCTGAATAATGCTTACAGAAATAAACTTATTTCTACACATGGTCCCATCAGATGGCCACCTAGGTCACCAGACTGAACCCCATCAGACTATTATTTATGGAGAACAATGAAAAATGATGTTTATGCCACTTCCAGTGAGACATGTGAGGAACTGCAACAAAAAGTCATCACAGCTTTCAATAATATCAGCCCAGCAGAGTTAACTAGAGCAGTTCGAGCAGCAGTCAGAAGGGTGCAATTATGCAATTATGGAACATAATGGCCAACATTTTGAGCAATTTTTATAGTAAGAGTATTAGAGCATTGTGCTACGTATTTGTTGTTTTCAAAAATTTGTAATAAATGTTGATAATCCTCAAAATCGCGTATTCAAATTCAAAATAATAAATTTAACGTATGATAATTCTCAATGTTGAAAATCGTTATGAGACAATTGAGTAGGAGTGATATTCAAAAATTTCCATCATTTTGGTGTTGTTTAGTCCAGCGGCTGCACTATTTTGTGGTCCATTTTTTTATAATAGTGATAACTCCGTTGCAGAGAGTGTTCCATAGAGATGCCATTTAAAAAACATGAGATAATCGAAAAAAAGTGATTTTGTCACATTCAAACAGCGGCTGGTGGCAAAGTATTGTGATTGAAATGCTAATTTAATTTTCTCGGACAACATGGCATCGGAGAGAAACGTTCAGAATGTAAAAAATCATCATCCTAAAAAAAAAAAAATTTGTAAAAAAAAAAAAATAAAAAATTCAGCTTATCATGTTCAGAACTCGCTCTAGATTTCAAAAAAGTTAAAATGTACAAGGTGTTCCATTTGAAAAACTAATACTTAGATCATTTCTGGCGAAACCGGAAGTGCTACAGAATTAATTTTTATCTCAAAAAATCACATTTTAGTTGTTCAATAGCCCCCTGAATTTTCGTGCTTTGAGTCGGAGTATTTCTCTCAAAAATAGGGGTGCCCCATCTCTCAGACTCACCCGGTATTTCATTATATTATAACTGAAACTTAGTTATAAGGTTGAGATTCTAATTGGATCGTGGATTCTACTAGATGGAAAGTCGTTTGCGGAAACGGTAAACACCGTTCATTTTCATTTCTGTGTTCGTAAAATCAATTGTTGATTTATATCGCTCAAAAAATTTCCTATTAAGTATAAAGTGGAAGCATAGTTAGCTCAGTATCTCCTGAAGTGGAAATGAAGTGGAATTGCATGTTTATATCTGACAATTCCAATCGAGAAGTGATAAAAACGACCCAGTCGTCCAAAACTCGTCGGCCAAACACACATTCCACCAACAGTCAGTTTAATTGGTGCAAATATCAACAAAGATGATCAATTAACAAAAAATTAATTATTTTCAAAATAAAGTGGAGCTGAAAAACCATATAAATTCTGAGAATGAAAAATTGAAAGTTATCATCAGAGATCAGAATCAAATGATATCTGAATAAGAACAGAAGTGTGAAAATCTCATTTTGTTTTGGACGGGAGATTTAGAAAAAACAATATTATTGTATTTGGTTTAGAGTGTGATTCCAACATCGATAGGGCAAGGTCGGCTATTGGAAAACTCAATTCCTTGTTTTCTCTGAACAATACCCCCAAGCCAGCTGTGAAGATTGAGACAATGTCATATTTGAAAAAAAAATTAGGTATTCCAGAACATTTCAAAATTAGAAGGTAACGACTTATTTATTTCACATGATATGTGCTATGAAGATCGCTTGAACTATAAAATCCTGGCAAAACGCATGAAGGAGGGCAGAGAGAGAAATCTTTCTGCAAAAATTGGTAACCACAAACTCATTGTCAACGGTAGAGCTTACACTGCAGAAGAATTAGAAAAGGAATGTGAGAGTCAGGAAAATGTTAAAGTATCAAATAAAACAGGACGAGAATCTAATAGTGCCACATCAACTCCTTCACACCCTCCACCAATCACCAACAGCTCCGAACCTGAAGATACTGAAAACGAAATTGAATCCGCATTGAATTCAACTGTTAAACCCCATATCAAGAAACCGAAGCAACAAAATATTATCCTAGGGTCCGAGAGAAGAACACGACCAAATAGCGCATCTACAAAACCAAAAAACGCTGATTAGTTACTACCAGTTATTGTGTATGTTTCTTAAGTACTAAATAATATATATATATAAATACATATATATATATATATATATATATATATATATATATATATATATATATATATATACATTGTGTTTCTAGAATTTATCAAAACAGAGCTACTGGGACTGATAATCTCAGTATTGATTTCATTTTAATGTGTTGTCCCTTCCTGGTTGATTATATATTAGATATTGTGAATTTCTGTATAGAAAACCCTGTTTTTTTCTCCAAATGGAAGGTCGCACATGTTATACTCCTACCAAAAGTGGACACAGTGAATGAACTGGAATAATAAGGAAAATCAGTTGGTTGAGTACCTAGAAAAAAACGCTGTCCTACCGGATACACAATCTGGTTTTAGGGAGGGTCACAGTTGTGCCACAGCCTTACTTAACGTAACAGATAAAATCATTAAAGCCACAGAATCTGGATTACTTACAAAAATGGTACTATAAGATCACTCAAAAGCATTCGATACACTCGATCACAATGTTTCAATATGCATTTTGAAGTACATAGGACTCTCTGAAAATTCGGCAATAGTTTTGTCTAATTACCTCAGTGGTAGAAACAGCGTGATAACTTAAAAAATGACATTTCAAGCCAGAGGGCCTGTTGTGTTCCACAGGGACCATATTGACATTCCAAAAGCATGTTTCAGAATGTATAAAGAAATCAATCTGGAAACGTTAACTCCTATATAACTCACTTTCCTTGTTGAGTATCCATCTCAGAAAAATGCTCTGTGAATCTATAGTACTGTCTACCTTCAATCATTGTGACACTGTCTAACAGCATTCGATGCAAAGCAGATACGAAAAATCCAAAATCAATGTTTGCGATTCATCTATATCGTGAGGAAGCGAACACCTATTCGACATAAGCTCATGGAAGATGGTTGGATAGATATGAAATATCTCCGTAAACTTCACTGTGCCACTTCATACCACAAAATTATCCTTCTTATTTATATCGCAAAATTGTTTTCCGTTCGGATTTCCACAACATAAACATACGAACGAAGGGTATTATAACCCCACCTATTCATAAAACAAGCATGTTTGAAAGAAGTTTCTCATAGAATATATCTGCTGTTCAAAACTCCATATTGAGCCCTAGGAAAGACAAATCTGTTTCTATTTTTCATGAAGCCTATAATGTCACTTCGAAAGGTTTTATATATATATATATATATATATATATATATATATATATAATATATTATATATATATATATATATATACATATATTATGTATATATATATATATATACATATATATATATATATATATATATATATATATATATATATATATATGAACCCCATACGACGGTCCCTGTAAACCAAACCATTAATTTTTTCAGAAAATTTTCCATTTCATTATATGTATATTGATTGAGACTGCAAAAGAAAATTATTTTGGAGTCTACAGCGTGGCTCAAAAAAGTGTGACATATCAAAGATATGTTTTTTCAAATGGAACACCCTGTATTTCGTTACACTTTTGAATAGGTCAGGAAAAAATTATATGATTTCATTTGAAGTACTATGTACCTAACTATAACCGTTCTCGAGTTATTGATTTTTTTATGAAAATTCTAGGTACAATTGGAAACTAAATAACATCAAAATGTATAGAAATCATTCCTTCGAAATCTGACCAAGCATAGAAGAGGTTTTGGGCTATTGATTTCAATTGAACCCGTTTCTCAATATTATACAGAATGTTCAAAAATCATTGTAACTTTTTTATAATTTTGGACAAAGATAATTTTGTTATTTCGAATAGAACACCCTGTATTTTTTTGGTCTGAATAATATAAAATTCAATTATTTTTCATTTCATATTGGGGTTCCCTATACCTCACCCAAATAGTTTTTCAGCTATTAGCTTTTTCAAATAGTAGTTCTTATTTTAATGCATTCTTTGAATCAAGATTCATTCAATTGTTGAAGGAATTCTTATTGACAGTTACTGTGTTTTACGTTATTCAAAACATTCACTGAATTATTAGCGTCGAAAATGAAAACTTATCCCATTCAAGAGCGGATAGATATGATTTTAGCGATTGGTGAGTGTTTAGAGAATTGCCTTTTGGCGTCGAGGGTGAATGCCCAAAAATATCCAGACCGGAATCATCCAAACAAATTGGTTTCAAACGATTGCTACATCAATTTCGTAGGACTGGAAGTGTGAAGCTCATGAAAAGGCAAATAGACCAAAACCTATCATTGGAAATGAGAAAAATGAATTTCTTATAATGGGATCAATCATAGAAAACTATCATACGAGTCAACGTAAGATCGAGGAAGAACAGGGTTAAGCAGACGGAGCATTTCTAGGGTAATAGAAAATACAAATTTCACCCCTACCGTATTCAGATGCACCAGAAATCATATCGACGAATCGAATTTTGTCTATGGGTTCTGGACAAGTTTAGTAAGGATGAACATTTTTCAGATTCCATTTTATTTTCTGATGAATCTACTCTTCATAACAATGACTTAGTGAACAGACACAACTTCCATTATTATAGTAATGTGAATCCTCATTTTTTCCGCACTCTGGATCACCAGAATAGATAGTATGTTAACGTGTGGGGGGAAATTATAGGTACACAAGTTATAGGACCATACTTTTTTCATGAAAACATGAATGGTCAAACATTTTTACAATTTTTACGAGATGATTTGCCTGAGCTACTGGAGAATGTGCCGCTGAATATCAGACAACGGATGTGGTTACAATCGGATGGAGCTCTGACATATTTCAAATTCAGGGTCAGACAGTTTTTGAATATGTGCTTTCCGAATAAAAGGATCGGTAGGGGATTTTTTCCAATGGGGATACTTGAAAAATGAGGTTTACAACACTCCTCTAACCACACTGGAGACTATGAAGTAGGAAATAAGGGCTGCTTTTCGAAGAGTGACGCCTCAAATGTTATTGAATGTTAAGAAGTCTTTCACAGAGAGAGTGGCTCTTTGTATTCAACAGGATTGTCGTCATCTCGAGCACCTATTCTGAATTAAATACATTTGTGTTTAATATTTTGTTGTTGTTTCAGTTGAATAATAAAAAAAATTGTAAAGTCTGTTTAATGAACTACTGTCAGAATAGGAATGTGAATGATAACTTCATTTTAGTGAACAGTAAATATTTTCGATGAAGTGTCAATGAGAATTCTGTGAGCAAATCAAATAAATGTCGTTTTAAAGCTATCTTGATTCAAAGAATGCATTGAAATAAGAACTACTATTTGAAAAAGCCAATATCTGAAAAACTATTTGGGTTAGGTATAGGGAACCCCATTGGGAGATGAAAGATAATAGAATTTCAGATTGTTCAAACCAAAGAAATACAGGATGTTCTATTTGAAATAACAAAGTTATCTTTGTCCAAAATTATAAAAAAGTGACATTCTGTATAATATTAGAACCGGGTTTTATCGAAATCAATAGCCCAAAGCCTCTTTTATGCTTGGTCATGATTAGAAGGGATGATTTCTATACATTCCGATGTTATTTAGTTTCCAATTGTACCTAGCATTTTCATAAAAAAATCAATAACTCGAGAACAGTTATAGTTAGGTACATAGTACCTCATATGAAATCATATTATTTTTTCCTGGCCTATTCAAAAGTGTAACGAAATACAGGGTGACTCATTCGAAAAAACACAACTTTATTGAGCCACCCTGTAGACTCCAAAATAGTTTCCTTCTGCAACCTCAATCAATAAACATATAATGGAATAGAGAAATTTCCGAAAAATGGTTTGGTTTACAGGGACCGTGTCGTATGGGGTGCCATATACCCTGATATATATATATATATATATATATATATATATATATATATATATATATATATATATATATATATATATCAGTAGTATATTTCTTGAACCATTTATTTTATACTTAAGAGGGATTTCTTGGGTTATGGTTCTTCAGACAATTTATAAAAACTTATTAAAATTTATTGCTTGAGATTTTCATTATAACTTCACGCCTGGAGGCCCCCAGGCTTCATCAGATTTCTACAAAATTAATTTTTTTTCCCCTTATTGGACATTGGCTATTTTGGGCATTAATTCTTACCTACAACACATATTCCGTTTTAAAATGGTTTATTGTGCTGTTTGGAGGTGTTTTCTTTCTTTTTTACTCACTAGAATAAAAAAAAAGAAAACACCTCCAAACAGCACAATGTGCTAAACAATAAACCATTTCAAAACGGAATATGTGTTGTAGGTTAGAATATAATGCAGGAAATAGCCAATGTCTCATAAGGGAAAAACATTTTTTTGTAGTAATCTGATGAAGCCTGGGGGTCTCCAGGCGAAACGTTATAATGAAAATTTCAAACAATCAATTTTAAATAAGTTTCTATAAATTGTCTGAAGAACCAGTAGGAGATTTAAGCCGGTTCTGGGTCTCCCCCCACCACTATGACGTCACGTGTGACCTTGAATGGTTGCAGGTGTGCAAGGGTATCGTTTAACCTTGAAGTGACCTTGAGATGTGGCGGGGTAGAACGCATGCCCCTGACCTTGAGAAGGAGGTTTAGCTATGTGTGTAAGTGTATCGGTAACCTTGAAGTGACCTTGAGATGGAGCGGGGTAGAACGCATGCCCCTGACCTTGAGAAGGAGGTTTAGCTAT
>JAFIRS010006789.1:0-31934 GCA_018342105.1 Gonioctena quinquepunctata | reverse complement strand
TTTGTTTATTTGTCCGATTATTTATGTAATTATTTTTCTGTATTGTACAAATAAACATTATTATTATTATTATTATTATTATATTATTATATTTGCATATCTCTCTCCAATTGATAGTGTGAATTGTTTTGATTTTTATTCTATAGATTAATTTATACTATATCTAATGTATTTTTTGAACTGTTAATTTTTCCCATCCTGAAATTGGCTTCGGCTGTTGGATGGTGTATGAATAAAATCAAATAAAATAAAATTTCACAGGGCGATGGATTGGAAGGAGAGGACCAATAGAATGGCCTATGAGCTCTCTTGATTTATCACCGTTAAACATTTTTATGGGGACATTTGATATCTAAAGTTTATATCACACAGCTCAATTCCTTTGATGATCTACGTAGAAGATTTGTAGATGAGTGTCGTGCAGTGACTCCAGAAATCTTATGAAATGTGAGAAGACTTTTCGAATATCGTTTATACGTCTGTATGGAACGGAATGGTTCACATTTCAAACCTTTAATATGATAACATTTCAGGTAATGAAAAAAAATGTATCTCGACATGTTTCAGCTGGTACACACTGTATATTCTTCCAACAATTCATATAACAGTTCCTTATAGGGAAATTTCAATCTGCCAGCTACAAAATTGATTATGCATATTAATTTCTGGTATTTCGGATATTCCGCCATTAATTTCAGCCAATATCCTGAGCTACAACAGGAAATTCAATTTGCAACCTCAATAACTCAGTTTGACATGGAAGGAAGCAAACCAAATCGAAGGTCGAATTCAATACAGGCTATTTGATAAGAAATCTTACAGGAAAAATTTGAAAAAAAAAACAATGTTTTCATTTTTTCATATCTCGAAAAATATTGCATACCAATCGTGGATCGAAACGGTTACATTTATAACATGGTTTCGAAAATGAATTAATTGCTTGTTAACTGTTCATGTTCCATAATTTCCAATGGTTTCCATTCAAACGAATTCTATTTCATTTGAATTTTCTTGTTTTTGAAACACACTGGTCTTGTTGAAAAAGTCAGAATGGCCTTGAATGTAGTTGTCAAGAGAAGGCACAGATATATTTACGGGGCTATAAAGATGGAGAACGTCTATGATGGTGCGGCATCATGAAATGTATGAAGAGAGTATCAGTGGACAATACAAAAATTGTACCAGAATGGGTCCAACAGGTTTTGAATATTGTATTAAATTCCTTGGACCCAAAATTGAGTCAAGCAATTTCAGTCCCAGACAAAAAAAAAACGATGGCGCGGCCAGTCGAAAGGGTATATTTCGGAATGTATTTATTGATTCTGAAATTGCCACCAATCAAGCTAACGAATCACACAAACCGTAAACTTTCCAATTAGAAGTTTTTCCTAATATTTCTATGTAATATGACAGAAATCAAGAACATAGACAGTACTTGGGTTTCAATCTTAATATCACTCAGAAAAATAATATCTTATAATCGAGAAATGTCAAAATACAGAAAACTAAAAGTATCTGATAGTATATACAGTGCTCGTCTAAAGTCCGTCCCCCCCCCTACTAATTTTTGAACCACCTGACATATCGCAACGAAATTTGGAGGGCTCAAATAGGAGACAAAAACCTACTTTCTCATGAAAAAATTACAGCTAAAAGTTTCAAAATGGCGGCTGAGCGACATCTTCAATAATTTTTTTAAATAGAACACCCCGTATATCATTCCATTTTCGAAATCTGCTCATAATTCTCAACAGTTTTCTCTAATACACTTCACTCCTGAATTCAATTGTTTTCGAAATATTAACGTTTGAAAAGTGACATTCCCGTTTAAAATGAAGTATGGATTTTGGTCACTTCCGGTAAAACATTTTGATAACTAAACGTTGTTATTGATTTGTAGTTAAATCTCTTGATGAATTCGACTAATAAGAGGCGTGAAGAGAGTTTATTAAGGATAAACAGTACCGCTTACCGTAAAATCTCGAAGCCTACGAATGTGTTCTGTAAATTCACAATCAAAACAAATTAGTTAGCTAAAATTATAATTTATTTTTGAATAACACTTTTATTTAACCCCAACAATTATTTCATCAAGTGTTCAATGTGGCCCCCTCCACAATAAAGTGCCCTGTTATAAATAGCTTCTCTCACATTGATGAAAGTCTGTTCATTTATTTCTTCACAGGTATCTATTATTCTGCGTTTCAACTCTTCTATTGTTTGACATTCAGTAGCGTAGATTTTTGACTTCAGATACCCCCAAAGGTAAAAATGTAGAGGTGTAAGATCCGTAGATCTTGGTGGCCATTCTATACTTCCCCTGCGACCTATCCGTCGCCCAGGAAAGTTTGTATCGAGGAACTCTCTAGCTCTCTAGCCATGCGATCGAAATGGGGAGGTGCCCCATCCTGCTTAAATATGATTCCACGATTTTCAAACTATTCCTGATTGTTTAATACAATTTGTCTATTTGAGGTTCAATTTCAGTTTCTAAAAGATTTCTGTAAAGAACTCCTGTAAGATTGCCTCTGATGAAAATCGGTTCAACAACGCGATTGCACAAAATCCCCGCCCAAACATTCACCTTCTTAGGAAACTGGGTGTGCCCCCCTCTAAAAATATGCGGATTAGTATTGCTCCAGTATTGTACATTCTGTTTGTTGAGTTTTCCAATAAGAAAAAACGTGCATTCGTCTGCGAAACATACACGTTTTAGGAAGCCCCGTTCTCCTTCAATTGTTCTTGTTAACCACTCACAAAATTCAACCCTCCGGTCTGGATCATCCTCCGTGAGAGCATGAAGCATTTTCATTTTATAGGGATGAAACTTTTCTTTTTTTAGGACTCTTTGGTCACTTTTTGAACTTACTCCACAAGATTCAGCAACTGCAGACATCGACTGAGTCGGATTGATTACCATTTCAGCAACAATTTCTACCTTTTTTTCATCTGAGGCGGTCTTCCTGATCTTGGAGCATCTTTCAGCTACCAGTTGCTTGGAGCTTATTTAGAAGTTTGCGCAAATATGACCTCGAAATAGGATTCTCGGGAAATCTATCATTAAACATAACGACTGCTAGATGATAATTTCTTCCAGCTTCTCCAAATACAAGCCATGATCACACTTTTCATAAAAGGATTTAGGCGCTCAACGGACTATTTGACAGTTAGCAGTTCAGTTTGACAAGATGTTACAGCGACAACGATTTTTTCCAATGCAAACTTGATTGAAAGCAACATTAGTGTTTGTGGTTGGGTTTGAAATGACCTAAATGTCACTTTTCAAACGTTATTATTTCGAAAACAATTGAATTTAGGAGTAAAGTGTATTTGAGAAAACTTTTGAGAATTATGAGCAGATTTCGAAAATGAAATAATAAACGGGGTGTTCTGGTGGAAAAAAAAAATTGAAGATGGCGCTTAGCCGCCATTTTAAAACTTTTAGCTTCGATTTATTCATGAAAAAGTAGGTTTTCATCTCCTATTCAAGCCCTCCAAATCCAAATTTCGTTGCGATATACCAGGTGGTTCAAAAATTAGTAGGGGGGGAACGGACTTTATATATATATATATATATTTATATATATATATATATATATATATATATATATATATATATATAATTTGAACCCATGGTATTGTTTGATCTTTTGTGATGACGGGACCAATAGGTAGTATTTCTATTGAAATCTACATAAAAATATGGGTGATCAATATTGAATACATTGAAACATTCAGTTGTTTTTCTCTTAGCATTATAATAAAATTATCTTTCCCAGTTCCAACGTTCTTCTTCTCTTTTGCTTTCTCCCTTCTCCAATACATTTATTATTTTTTGTATACACTCATCCCCTGATGTACCCATTTCCTTACCTAATTCCTCCCGAACATCTAATTTCAAATGTTTTCAACAGTTGACCTTATTTTTTGAATCCCATATTACTGGTTTCTCTACACACATTTCGATTAAATTGAGAATTCTTCCTTCGTCCCACTCTGACAACTCGTCGAGGATTGTTGCCGCAACATGTACTCACTCACGTATTAATCACATTGACGTCCGCGAACCAACTATGAATCTCTTTGTGTTCGCGGCAAAGACCGACGAATACGAAGTGCAACGCGTCCACATTATGAATTTTGGTTGCTGCATCCGTTGCAGTTGCAAATACAGCTCGCCAGTGAGTACCCGCCTTAAGGAAATATACAGATTGCGTTGTTTGAAAATATGAACAGGGTGTTCATAAAATCAGATGTGGGATCATCTGCGACTCTAAGATAAACTTTAGTCAAATTCTTCCTTCTTTAGTCGGGAACCTAGTTGTTTTCTGTTAGATATTTACAAAAAATAACTTTATTTCTTTCGTGAATTCTACACGACTATATTGTAGTTACTTCCACACGAGTAGTTCACTTCTACTTACCACTAGTTTGCATCAGAATAACGCGAAATCTTGCTCGACTCCACATTATTGAACCTCAGGAATAATTTTAATTATTTTCTGAAGTGTTATTGAATTTATTGACGCTCTGCCCATAACTGTTAGTTCTTCTACTGTATAATGGGAAATTCTCCTCAATTTGAGATACTACAGCAAATGCAAGTTTAAGCTTAATGATTGAGTTTCATTTATAAATTTTTCAAACTCGCTGCAGAATCTATCTAAATTAATTTTCCGAAAATGGGGATTTGAATTTTAAATTGCTTTGTTCCTAGTTCACAAATTGGCAACAGCGCCTAGTAGGCTAGAAGAAAAACAACATATATTTGTTCGTTGTTGTCTCTACTTTTACAAACTACACGCGTTATTTGTTAATATCAAACGGTAGATGAACTATAATCTTTGTCAATATAACCCAGCTTTTTGTTTATACTTTGTGACTTGTAAAGAGTACTTGTTTGAATTGTTTTAAAGTTATTTACGATTCATATTTTTCGTCAATTCAGGGTAGATACAACAAAAATAAATCATGATTTTGAGTGATATTTATCTTTATCAATTATTTAGAGGATTTATCAGTAGTTATAAAGAAAACGTGTTTTGTATCCACTTGTCTGAATTTCTCAGATATATTACGAAATTATTCACACATAATGTTTATGAAATTTAAAAATCAAACTATTCTCAGAAAAAACAATCCAAGGCAAAATATAAATTTCAGTTCAACAACTTTACAAGCCAAATGTAAACACAACCCTCAAAAACTGAGTTCTCTTCCTTTATTCCTTGGTCTTTGCCTCCTTTACGGCGCATGGAACAGAAATAAGCAGAATGACACGTTTCTAACCTGATCAAAATATATCCATCTTTGTTCACCTTATCAACGTAACGAATTTGTTGTCTTTATTATCTATGAAATCTGCAGTCGATGTTGCCAAATGAAATAGAAACAAAGCACTTTACACTTCAAATCCCAATATTTATATTTTCCTTTTTTAAGTATTTGAAATATTTTTTTTGGGAAAAAGGTTTGAATGATAAGTTTAAACTGCGACGTTAAATATATTTCATAAAAAATACTTCATTGTCGTCTGAAGGAGAATTCCCCATTGACTAACTGTTCGCAAATATGTATGTATAAACCTTAAAGGAAATACTTTTACAGAATGTGACATCTGAATTGACATTATTTACTAAAAATCACATACAAGATGTTATAATATGATGACCGAAAAATACAAATCTAACAAGCATGAATCATTTTTATTAATGAAAGTTCTCATGATAATTGACATTTTGGGATCTACCACCAGGAAGAACTGATGATGAAGACCATACACAAAAATTGTGATTATGAACAAAAAAATCTAGAATTTATTAAAACACAGAAAATATACATTGTGCAAGACACATTTGTATACTACGAACTACCAGCCTGTCGGAGTTGATCTTTGAAAGCAAAAATCATTGCAAAAAACAGAATTGAAGAATCACCTACGTAAGTATAACGGACGCTGTTTTAAGTCTTTTTGGCATTTATGCTGATGATGGTGATGCTGATAAGTAATATGGAAGTTCGAAATCTTCGTCGCTGAAGGATATATCGAGAAATCTTTAGAGAATAAGCAAAGTCAACAAGATTATGGAGACTGAAACGGCAAAAATTAAATGTATTCAATTATGTGAAAGTGGAAATATTGTGTCCGAAAGAAATACATGAAAGAAGGGAATTTTGTGGCATAGTGGACACATTATTAAATTAAAGAAAAAAAGCATCCTCAAGTGGGAGTCGAACCCACGACCTTATGATCTCTAACCGTATGCTCTAACCAGCTGAGCCATTCGAGGACATAGGAATCGACACACACTCGTGAATCCTTTCCTTCCATAATTTAATGTTCATGTTAGAGAATGAATCGAAGAGAACACGTAATTTATCAATGGCCGTCAAGACCTGTTACCTATTACTCTAACATCATCGTCAATTAACGATTCCATCAGCAGATTAAGGAAGATGATCTCCAACCACTGATAAGTTTCAGCCAAATATACAGGGCTATTCAAATTCGAGTCTATGCATGGGGATTTCGATAACGGTAAGAGATAGAGGGTTGGTTAAATGGGGGCAAAGTACCGTATTTCAGAGGTTAATTATATGGATGAAAAAAATCTGATCTAGCTTCTTTAGTTCTGGAGTTATACAGGAAAAATCGAAAATTTCTAAATTCTTATTTTGCCTACATCTTTTTATTTTACGAAAATTTTTTTTAAATTTTGCCCCTTTGCCATAGCAACTTTTTGTAGCCTTTCCAAATATCTGAATAAAAATTATATATAGGGTATCGTATAAATTGGGCCACCCTCAACTTTTAATTTTCAAATAGGGACCTGTATTTTTATTGCATTTTTTTGAATGCCAAGAGTCATGTTTCATATTGACGTAGTATTTTCATCTGAATTACAGAGTGTTTTGGAAATATTGAACTAATACCAGTGATATTCCATCATTTTTTAATTCCGTGGTTTTGTGAAAGATCCATATTCGCGAAGGTTTCTGTCCAAAAGTCTGAAATATGTGGGATGCGGCTGATGTCTGTCTGGGTACAGATCTAAACAATTTTCAGCGGAAAGATGAATGTTCCTGTTATTTCTGTAGAAAACGTTGACCATATCTCTTTTCTGCTCTGTGGGAAAACCCATTTTCAATACTAACAGATTTTTCATCAAATACCAACGATAATTTCCAAGAAACTGTCAAAATATTGACAAGTGAGGTGAACTAAGTATTTATTTTTCAAAGCATACTATGAGCACTCAAATGGTTTAATCATAATAATTGTTGTATATAGCAACAGAATGCCCATGAATTTGCTGAAAAATATAGGTAGTTCGAAAAGTGAGTAACAATGGAATATTTCCAAATTGGTGTCTGGAGTATGAAGATTGCCATTCGAAGATTTTTTTTGCAATGATTATATGCACATACACGTACTAGGAAGAATACATTTTCACATTTTCGCACATTGATCATGGGTTGCGTGAACTGAAATGTGGATGAATTCTTGAAGAAGACATTCTTCGTCGAAAAATGTTGATTTTCTTCCAAATCCTAGGCATTCTATACCTTATTCTATGATATTTTTTTTAATTACAGCTCTAATAAAAAAAAAAGTTGAAATTTTACTGATAATAGTTCAATATTTCCAAAATACTCTGTAATTCAGATAAAAATACTACGCCAATATGAAACATGACTCTTGGCATTCAAAAAACTGCAATAAAAAATACAGGTCCGTATTTGAAAATTAAAAGTTGAGGGTGGCCCAATTTATACGATACCTTGTATATAATTTTTATTCAGATATTCGGATAGCCTACAAAAAAAAATCCTGAAATAAAAAGATATAGGCAAAAGAAGAATTTCGAAATTTTCGATTTTTCCTGTATAACTCCAGAACTAAAGAAGTGTAACGAACCTAGGCCGGACCTGTCGCCTCACGTGTTGCCATCGACAGCGATGAGATCATCCCCGGAGATATTCGAGAACCATCCAGTCGCTCTGCAGCGAAAAAACAACGGTCAATATTGGAAACAATTGGAATATGCTAGTCGCCAACCGTCCGAATTCGAAACATCGAGAATGCTGTATCGGAGATAAATAGACAGCCCTCAAGAGGGAGTACACAGTCTGAACGAGCCCATACGATCGAGCTATTCAGTGGCGTAGTAATATAAATTAAGTTGTAGATTAAGTGTTAAATAAATTAGTTAAACCAAGTTAAGTTTATTTACGTTACAATTGGTGTCGGAAGTGAGATTTTGAAAATAAACAAGTGATCGTGGAGTGGATAGTCAGAAAAATAAATTGAAAGACCTTTTTGTACGCCCAAAATAGACAGTGGCCCGGTTTTCGCGAAGTGGACAATTGTGCGTGGAAATATAAACTGATACGCTGTTCGCGTGGAACAGACAATAGACTGGTGGCCCGTGGAAAAGAATTCGCGAAGTGAATTTTTAACAAACTGATAAACTTTTCGTGTTAAACAGACTGATACCTCGTCAAAGACAAAATGTGTTCAAGAAAAGTGCGCCTTGCGGATTTGAAGGTAGCGGAATTGAAACAGGAATTGGAGGAAAGGGAACTGGAAACACCATGTAAAAAGCAAGTACTACAGGAAAGACTTGCAGAAGGACTTATACAAGAAGGTGAGGACCCCGAAACATTTTTATTCGAAGTTCCCGAAGGGAAAATTAAGTGGAAAAAATGCTAAAAATCTGGAAGAGAAGCTTCTAGAAAATTCAAGAAGCCTGGAAGAAAATGCTAAAAATCTGGAAGAGAAGCTTGAAGAAAATTCTAGAAATCTGGAAGAGAAGCTTCAAGAAAATTCTAGAAATCTGGAAGAGAAGCTTCTAGAAAGCCTGGAAGATAACCTCCTTGAAAACACAGAAGGCCTAAAAAAAGAACTCTGTGGTGTGGCAAATCGTCTAGAAAAAAGAATAGGAACCGTTGAGGCAGAGATGGACAAGATGAAGGAAATAATCAGCGATGAAATCAAAGACGGAATCGAGGCAGAAATGGACAAAATAAAGGAAACGATCAGTAAGCTGGAAAAACAAATTAATAGTGCGTCCTCCACAGAGATGGTTAACGAAAATGCAATGCTGGACTTGAGTTTGAACGTGGATAAAGTTCAAGAGGGTATAAAAGATGTCAAGGTCATTTCAGAAATAGGGAAGCTTTCCATGAAGCCGCCTCAGTTCGACGGAAAAACTCCATGGGCAAATTACCGCCGGCAGTTTGAAGCAGCGGCCAAAGCAAACGGATGGAATGCAGGGGAAAGAGCTGTAGCACTGACACTTGCATTACGTGGAGAAGCGACAAATATTCTACAAACTCTCACCGCCCAAGAACAGGAAGACTATGATCAGCTGATTAAACATCTAGAATTACGATATGGCCACGCCCATTTGGAACACGTATACCACTCCCAGCTGAAAAATCGCTGCCAAAAATCGGGCGAATCCTTACAAGAATTCGAAACTGACATTGCACGCTTGGTTCGTCTCGCATATCCAGCCACACCAGAAAATGTAATGGAGCGACTAGCGGTTCAAGCATTCTTGGATGGACTCCGTGACCAAGAAACCAGACAAGCGTTGACACTAGCTCGTCCAACACATCTCGTAGACGCACTGGCACGCGCTTTGGAATTTGAGGCAGCAAAGCAATCCTGCAAAAACCAAAGTAAAGTCCGAAGTATTGAAGAAGACTCACAGGAGCATGCTGACTTGGAAGCTGCCATAAGAAAAGTGATGAAGGAAGTTTTGCCTGAGAAAAGACAGATAAGATGCTGGAATTGTGGCAAAATTGGACATGTGCGTAGCAAATGTCCAACATTCGAAAACACGACTCCGATGCAGGAAAACTAAAGAAGGTCGACGAGAAGGGGCAATCGTCGGCCTGTGTCCAGCAAGCCCCGGTTAACAACGCATATGTCGCTATCCTGAAACGACAGAACAGAGGTGTTTTCGTAGACGGTCTCATCAATAACGAGCCTTGCACCATGCTGCTAGATACAGGTGCGACTAGGACAATTCTCGGCCTTCCTTTGCCAGAACACCGGAACGAATTGAACCGACAACTTGGCAAGCTACGCACAGCAACAGAGGAGCCAGCTACTGTATATGGCGAGCTACCGATTGAAATAATTTTGGGCAGCACTAAAGTGAAACATCAGGCACTTGTAGCGGACATCGAAGACGATGCAATCATCGGAATGGACATCATGAATTCCAGAGGGTTTGAATTGGATTTCAAAGACGGCGTCCTACGTGTCAACGGAGAAGAGCTGGTACTTCATGGGAGAAGTGAAGAGTTGATCCGTGTGCTGTTGGCTGAAGATGTAAGCGTACCTGAGAGGGCTGAAACCATCCTGGAGGCTCGCCTGGACGGGAGTGCGAGCAGTGGAGACGTGATGATGTTCGAGCCCAAACTTCATGATGAGAAAGCTGAAACCATCCTGGAGGGTCATGAATGTCAATTACTTTCCAGTGACCTTAAAGAAAGGAACAATTTTAGGGCACTGCTCGTCAGTTTCATCTGTGATCCGGGGCGTACGAGGTACGATTAGCCAACCCAACAACTTGCCCACAGAACTAGAAAATTAGTTGCCATCTCTTCCAAAGACATAAAACCAGCCTCAACAGCCCAAACTAAGAGATTTAGTCAAAAGTACCAAGACATCTTCGATACCGGACAAGGAAAAGGGGTCGAACTAATGTGGTCCAGCACAAGATTGATACTGGGGTACCGACCGATCCGGCAATCAGCAAGAAGACTTCCTCTTGCCAAGAAGGAAGAGGCTGACAAAATAGTCAGCGATATGGGAAAAGAAGGAGTTATCGAACCATCTGACAGTCCCTGGTCCTCTCCAGTCGTACTGGTGAAGAAAAAGGATGGATCGACACGCTTTTGTGTAGACTATCGCCAACTTAATAATGTCACGAAGAAGGACAGTTACCCTCTCCCGAGAATAGATGACACCCTGGACACGTTGGCTGGTTCCACGATTTTCTCGACCCTTGATCTGAAGAGTGGATACTGGCAAGTAGAACTCGCTCAGGAAGATCGAGAAAAGACTGCTTTTACCATCGGCTCAGGATTGTGGCAGTTCACCGTTATGCCATTCGGGCTCTGTAATGCTCCCGCCACATTCGAAAGATTGATGGAGACAGTGCTGAAGGGACTCTCGTGGAACACGTGTCTAGTGTATCTCGACGACATAATTGTGGTCGGCAGATCGTTCGAGGACCATGTGAAAAACTTGGAGGAAGTATTCCTGCGACTGAGGAACTCCGGATTGAAGCTGAGCCCTAAGAAATGCCATCTGTTCCAAAAAGAAGTACGATACCTCGGCCACGTTGTCTCTGGGGAAGGAGTAGCAGTGGATGACCAGAAGATCAAAGCTGTTAAGGATTGGCCCATCCCAAAAGACATTCACCAACTTCGAAGTTTCCTTGGTTTATGCACATACTATCGTCGATATGTGCTGGGATTCGCCAACATCGCTAAACCACTGACCAGGCTCACGGAAGGCCAAACAAAGTTCCAGTGGTCCGAAGAATGTCAAGATTCATTCAGGAAGCTGAAAGGAGCTTTGATCAACGCACCTATACTGAGCTATCCCCTACCCAAAGGGAAATTCATTTTGGATACGGACGCCAGCAACGTGGGACTTGGAGCTGTCCTATCTCAGATCCAGAATGGGACAGGAGAAGGTCATTGGTTATTTCAGCAAGACGCTTAGCAAACCAGAGCGCAATTACTGTGTCACCAGGCGAGAGCTGTTAGCTGTTGTAAAGGGAGTGGAGCACTTCTACAAGTACGTGTATGGAAGAAGATTCCTGTTGAGAACTGACCATGCAGCTCTCAAATGGCTCTTACAGTTCAAAAATCCTGAGGGTCAAGTAGCACGTTGGATCGAGAGACTCCAAGAATTCGATTTCGAGATCGAACATCGAGCCGGAACTAGCCATAAGAATGCAGATGCCTTGTCGCGAAGACCATGTCAGATGATTGCTCACATTGCCGACGAGCAGAAGAGAAAGAAGCAACACTTTGTAGAACCGCGGCAATGGATGACAACTGGAATGACAGCAAGATCCAGAAAGACCAAGAGAAAGACCCCGACCTTGGCTTAGTTGTCAGCTGGAAGAAGGGCAATCGAAGACCATCATGGCAGGAAGTCGCAGGTTACTCGCCGGCTGTTAAGTCCTATTGGGCACAATGGAACTCTCTTATTCTGGACAATGGGATCCTGAAACGTGTGTTGGAGGCCGATATTGGTGGGGAAGACAGACGCCAAATAATTGTTCCCAGGAACAGAAGAGAGGAAGTGCTGCGGGAAATCCATGATGGGGTCGCCGGAGGCCCTCTGGGAGTGACGAAGACCCTGCAGAAAGTGAGGCAACGGTTTTACTGGGCCAATTGTCGCTGACGTCCAGGACTGGTGCAGAAAGTGCGCTGTATGCGCTGCTAGCAATGGACCTCGAATACGACCCAAGGCCCCGATGCGTCAGTACAACGTAGGCAGCCCGTTCGAGAGAATCGCCATTGACATCGCCGGCCCGTTTCCCGTATCCGACCACGGGAACAAATACATCCTTGTGGCAATGGACTACTTCAGTAAGTGGGCGGAAGCCTATGCCCTGCCCAACCAGGAAGCCATCACCGTCGCCGACGTCTTGGTAAAAGAATGGATATGTCGATTCGGTATTCCAATGGAGCTGCACTCGGATCAAGGCAGAAATTTCGAATCCAACCTTTTTCCAAGAAATATGTCTACTGCTGAACATCCGCAAGACAAGAACCACGGCCCTACATCCGCAGTCCGATGGAATGGTGGAACGGATGAACAGGACGATCAACCGCCACTTGTCCAAGGTTGTCTCTGACCATCAAAGAGACTGGGACCAGTATCTTCATTTGTTCCTGATGGCCTATCGATCCGCAGCACACGAGTCAACCGGTCAAACTCCTGCTAGTATTATAATGGGCCGAGAACTGCGACTGCCTTGTGACCTGAAGTTTGGGATACCGCCAGGACAAGACACTGCGGAGAGGACTACGTCAGCAAACTTCGGCAGAGAATGGACGACATCCACGAACGAGTCCGGTTGAACATCCAGAGTGCCAGCGATAAAATGAAGAAGACCTATGACATCAAGGCCGACGCTGGAGGATTTAAGGTTGATGATCTGGTTTGGCTGTACAACCCCAAACGTCGTCGTGGACTATCACCAAAGTTGCGGAACTCGTGGAAGGCCCGTATAAAATCGTGAAAAGGATAAACGACCTTGTGTACCGAATCCATAAGCCACCCCGAGGAAACCAAGGGTCGTCCATTTCAACAGGTTGGCCCCTTACGCTGGAAACCATGACCAAGTTCGCACCCTCAAGCCACCGGAGGATGATATGACGTTCGAGAAGTTTATGTCCTTGTATTCAAACGGGCAGAAAGTTCTACATGGGGTTACTAGAGAGGAGTCACGAGACCTTTCGAGGTGACTGCTGACTACGCACTAGCGCACTTGGGGGCAGAAGATCTTCAAATGTCCAGGGCATCGCCGTAGTGTTCTCCAAGAAATTTGGTCAACTCCAAACACTGCGGAGCAGAATCCAGAAGTTGGTGGGGTGCTACAGTTGAAGAAAGGCCAGAGAAACATCTACTACCTAGTTACCAAGAGGCATTCCCAAGATAAACCGTCCTATGAAGATGTCTGGAAGAGTCTCACCAAACTAAGAGATACTATGGTGGACCAGAATCTGGTGGATCTAGCAATTCCAAAATTGTCCTGTGGTATTGATGGGTTGGACTGGAGAGTCATAAGAAGTATGCTGGAGGCGATATTCAGATCCAGCGGCGTCAAGATTTTGGTTTGCTGTAACCCCTTCCACGACCGATCATGAAGACCGTGGAGGTTACTTCCATCGAACTTCACGGTGCAGATATGGGGAGTCATGCAGATATCGTCACACTCCAAGGATGAAATTTCGGGACGAAATGTCTTTAAGAAGGGGGCAATGTAACGAACCTAGGCCGGACCTGTCGCCTCACGTGTTGCCATCGACAGCGATGAGATCATCCCCGGAGATATTCGAGAACCATCCAGTCGCTCTGCCGCGAAAAAACAACGGTCAATATTGGAAACAATTGGAATATGCTAGTCGCCAACCGTCCGAATTCGAAACATCGAGAATGCTGTATCGGAGATAAATAGACAGCCCTCAAGAGGGAGTACACAGTCTGAACGAGCCCATACGATCGAGCTATTCAGTGGCGTAGTAATATAAATTAAGTTGTAGATTAAGTGTTAAATAAATTAGTTAAACCAAGTTAAGTTTATTTACGTTACAGAAGCTAGATCAGATTTTTTTTAACCATATAATCGACCTCTGAAATAAGCTACTTTGCCCCCATTCAATCATCCCTCTATCTCTTACCGTTATCGAAATCCCCATGCATAGTCTCGAATTTGAATAGCCCTGTATAATGTGAAAGTGGAAATATTGTGTCCGAAAGAAATACATAAAAGAAGGGAATTTTGTGGCATAGTGGACGAATTATTAAATTAGAGCGTATGGCTAGAGATCATAAGGTCGTGGGTTCGACTCCCACTTGATGATGCTTTTTTTCTTTAATTTAATAATTTGTCCACTATGCCACAAAATTCCCTTCTTTCATGTATTTCTTTCGGACACAATATTTCCACTTTAACTTTATATATTTGGCTAAATCTTATCAGTGGTTGGAGATCATCTTCCTTAATCTGCTATTGAAATCGTCAATTGACGATGAAGTTAGAGTGATAGGTAACAGGTCTTGACGGCCATTGATAAGTACGTTTGATCTTCGATTCATTTTCTAACATGAACATTAAATTATGGAAGGAAAGGATTCACGAGGGTGTGTCGATTCCTATGTCATCGAATGGCTCAGTTGGTTAGAGCGTATGGCTAGAGATCATAAGGTCGTGCGTTCGACTCCCACTTGAGGATGCTTTTTTCTTTAATTTAATAATTTGTCCACTATGCCACAAAATTCCCTTAATTCATGTATTTCTTTCGGACACAATATTTCCACTTTCACATTATATATTTGGCTAAATCTTATCAGTGGTTGGAGATCATCCCCCTTAATCTGCTATTGAAATCGTCAATTGACGATGATGTTAGAGTGACGGCCATTGATAAGTACATTTGATCTTCGATTCATTTTCTAACATGAACATTAAATTATGGAAGGAAAGGATTCACGAATGTGTGTCGATTCCTATGTCTTGGAATGGCTCAGTTGGTTTAGAGCGTATGGCTAGAGATCATAAGGTCGTGGGTTCGACTCCCACTTGAGGATGCTTTTTTTCAAATTTATTAATTCGTCCACTATGCCACAAAATTCCCTTTTTTCATGTATTCAATTATGTTATACTGACTGCTATCTAACAAATTTCAAATTGCACAAAATATTTCATACATGTCTATAATAATCATAAAAAAATCGGTGCTGTTATCAGAAGTTCAAGTAATTTCAACAGTAGTTCTGCAATAGATGACCCAACGGACTCATTTTTAAATAGTGATACACATTATTGAATTATAATACAAAAAATATTTCCATCTGGGACTATCAAGTATTAGGTTCACCATGTTACAAAGACCCATTCAACGTCAAACTCCGACGCAGCTGAGCGAGAACTAGCAAATGTAGTTGATGTTGCAAAATTGTTTCACGATCCAGTGGGCTACATCAATTAAGTTTGGTCGAACATGTCATGTCGGGGGAAACGGAAACACATCGATAAATCACGCTGGATGAAACAGGGTAAACAGCCTCTAGAGAAACGATACATAGTGAACGACGATTTGAATCTGTCTCAAACGGATATCACAGAACAATTATTCCGCAAGATTACCAATTGAGCACAATGACTACAAATCGATAAGCATGTCGAGCTGCATCTTGAAAAATTAAAACGGAAAAATAGTTACTAATTAGTGAAAAGATCACAAAAGTACAAAAACGAAATACTAAATTGGAATGGCAAATCAGTATTATAGCGTAATCAAAGTTTTTTTATGACTATTGAAAAAAGCGTCATCTATATCGTCCCCGAGTAGGTAATGATCCATTACTCAACAGGTTCGAACCAGTCACAGTTGAACCAGATTCATTCCTCAATCACAGATGAGCATATTCATTACTGTGCAGTTGTGTTTGAATTGTTTCCATTCGCAAGTACGCCTTGAGAATTTAACAACTTCAAACTTGTTCTCAAACGTCATAATCATTGAATTGACAGTTCGTTTTGTAAAATATTATAGTTTCTAACGAAAAACAAGGAGAAAAAGATGGATTTGGAAAGTGACAACGAGTGTACCCCACCAAAAATTTGTAGTTCGGCGAAAATAACATTTTCAAATCTATTACCAAATTAAAAAAAAAAATGAGGCGATATATGCAATTTTCATGTATTGGCGAAAGAAAAATAATGTGAATTCGTTTTCGGAAAATGTACTTCTAGCATATTTTTCCCAATTAGCTGAAAAATATAAATTGTCCTCGCTTTGGACACAATATATGTTAAGAAGTACCATTCTAATCAACCACGACGTCAACATAGAACGTTATTCAAAATTACGTGCGTTTTTGAAACGCAAATCCGATGGTTATATTCCGAGAAAGGCTCAAACATTCACCCCAGATGAAATAAATTCATTCATAAACGAAGCACCTGACGAAATATATCTTGCGACAAAGGTAAGGAATTGATATTTTTTCAAAAGTTCACTTAACAAAATGAGAGAACCTAGTTAGGAACTTGAATAGCTTCATATCACTTTAAACAAAGGCTGTTTAACAAGCACCTCGGTAGCACATAGCTTATGCTCTGGACTTCCAATCCAGGGATCGTGAGTTCGAATCACGCCGGTGAGGTTTTCTTTTTTTTTCAACCACTGATTTAACAATTATGAAACTGTTTGAAATTGAATAAACTAACAAAAATTGGAAATATTTTTTATGTATCTTTTTTTTAGGTTGCACTGATCATGGGAATCATGGGAGCCTGTCGTGCGAATGAAATGCACTCTATGAAAATAGGGGACTTGGAAGATCTTGGATTGGCTTTATTAGTCACCATACCAAACACCAAAATGAAAATTGTTCGGAAGTTCACCATAACTGAGCCTTTTCGCCTTATTTGTATTACATATATCATGCTACGACCGAGTAATATATTAACAGATTATTTTTTTTAATTATCAGAAAGGTAGATGCACCAATCAAAGAATTGAAATAAATAAATTCGGAGTCATGGGAAAACAAATCGCAACATTTTTGTAAGTTCCAAATCCCGAACTATATACTGGGCATACCTTTCGTAGATCATCTGCCACCCTGCTAGTGGATGCGGGTGGAGACATCACTTCTTTGAAGAGGCATGGAGGGTGGAAGTCGACATCTGTGGCGGAAGGATACATAGATAATTCGATGAAAAATAAAATGAATACTGCAGGAAAAATCTTTAGTTCAATGAAACCGTCTACCAGTACCAGCAACATCTCACAAACATTTATTGCACAGAACACTTCGGAAATGAAAAATGGAAATGTGAATTTGGATATAGAATCCTCGATACCTTCAGTTATGATTTCCAACTGTTCCAATTTCACTATTAATTTCATTAACAAAAAATGAATTTGTTTATGTTATGCAATTTTTCAAAATATAATTATAGATTTTTTCATTCGATAAAAACTTCCTAGTATGCAATTAAATGAATTACACTCTTTCAGGATTTCGTTCACAAATCAATCTTATTTTCAAGTAGTCCTGATATAAGTCACAGAAAAAGTATAGTATTCTGCTCGCGAGAAATAGCCATTACTCGCTCGAATGACACACTTCATTCTCACGAGTAATGACCACATTTCTCGCTCGTTGAATAATATACTTTTAAACTATGGTCTTCTCCTTTCTGAATCACTTCTTATTCCTTCTTTCTTTGTGCTTGGAAGAGTCGTTTGCACTCTTTTCCATTGATTGACACACTCTGATCTTATTGTGTCATTAGATTGGACAATTCTTTGAAACACTCCAGACCTCTTTTCTGAATGAGGCCTTTATTACTGATGTTTCATAAATCGATCATTTCTAATGATATCAACTTTCTTTTCAAGGAAGCGTTGGGGATTGCAGTAGAATGCTGATTTTTTGTTCATGTCAATGATAGAAAAAAATCTTCTGCAAAGCTCAATATATTTTATATAACTGGGAATCAATATCAAAATAAAAAATACCAATGGAAGCAAATTTATAAGAATAATTTCTAGGGGAACATCTGGTCGAAAACCCTCTCAACTATTAAATGAGGCTCCCGTTTCTTCAAGTGTAAACGGTTTTTCACGGTATGAAGTATGGGCCAAACTAGTTCAGATAAACTTTGAAGAGACCAATCTGTCAAATCTGGGTACAGGAAAGTCCGCCTCTTGAGGATTTCAAGATACTGAAATGAAATTCTTCTGCAAATGACGGACAATTCATCCAAACATTTCAATAGGACCAGAAACAAAAGTTCACTATCAATTCCTCAACCAACAATTTCTATATGCCATTTGAGGGAATTAGGTTAACTTTCCAATTCAGGTTGTCACAATAAAAGGGAAAGCGATTGTTCATATTGAAAAAAATTGTTATCACTTTTTTCTGGATATAACTGTGATGATTATGTATTTCATTAATTTCACTACAAATTATTAACGATAAAAATGCAACCTATTTGTGAAAATATGATGAAATAATATTTTCCTCACAGGAAGTGGGGATTTACTCTACCCCGCCCTTGTGAAGTATTCTTTTTCTACTTTAGAGATCAATATTCCATAAACTAGAATAACCAGAATGTGAGCAAAGCCTTCGAATTCCTCAACAGGGATATTATCAATATGACGAACATCATGAAGCTTTTTTTTCTAGAGTACCCCGCAATAGTACACCAGGAGAGTTGGGGACCATAACTCCGAATTCTAGGTGAGCCAAAATAATGATGCTGAGTAGGCTGTTAGATTAGAAAAATTAAAGAGACCGATTGTTAGCCAACACTTCGGAGAAGTGAAAAAGTATACGAATAATTTTATATTGTTAATCATCCAGAACGCCACTACAAAACAGATGAAAAGGGATGTCGACTGATTATTCGCAATAAGCAGACTATTTTGGCACAAACACGAGCTTAACGAGTTCCTTAGATTGCGCCAGAAAACGTTAACATCGCTATGTGGGTTAATTCCGTCGCCTCTACTATCCCGCAATGATCATTTTTAAAGGACAACAACAAAAACCTGAGTTGAGTGACAATTTGCTAGCTGGTAGTCTAGTGAAAATGGCTCCAAAGTAAAACATGACTACGGATTTATTCATTTTTGCCCTACCACGCTAAAGTAAATTTCAAACAAAGAATCAGAATTCGCCTTGAAAATCGAACATAGGAATGAAAATATGATTATACCAGGTAATAATTTCAATGTACGGGGTGTAACAGTATCACTTTAATTGATTCACCGAAAGTGGTACTTACTTTTTACTTTCAAATGAAACAACTGCATTCCTCAACTGTATGATTTTCTGAATCCAATTATACCACATAAGTGACATTTCAGACATCAATATTTATTTCAATTTTCCACCTAAGTGTGCCATGATTGTTCCGATTTACTCTTACTAATCCATTTACCAGAAAAAATTAAATTTGGTCGAGAATATCAAATTATAAAATTAAAATGGTGTTGTGGTACCATTCATTATTACTAATAATGAGAAATTCATAATATGCCGTATTGAAATATGCGATGGATTTGATTGAAATTACACCCGATGGATAAATAATATGATATATTACAATACAATAATTCTCTATTAACTGAATGCTGAGGCATTGAAAATAATGAAATACCTACGTAGGTTGTCAATCATTATTTATAGGTTAACTGGTGTTTTTCGTATTTTTAATAGAAAACAACATACTTTATTGAGAGCAAATCGTGAAGAAAATTGCTAGTTTCAAGGTTAGCAACACGTTTCTACTTTGCAACACTTTTATTATAGATTATTATAATCGCCCCTCGTATTCGACATCCGTCACATAGACGATTCTTACCATGAAACTAGTAATTTTCTTAACGATTTCGTCTCAATGAAGTATGCTCTTTTCTTTTAAGAGTACAACAGAAATACTTTTAAACAAAAAATAAAACCGACGAAAATAGAAACTAAAAAGTAAAAAATAAATATTCTTATCAATAAATAATCTCTTAAACTAATGAATGTAACTAATTTCAAGTCGGCGCCAAACAAACAAACAACGAAAATCATTGAATTACTTGAAAAAAAAAATCAAAAATAAGAATGTTTATTTTTAACTTTTTAGTTTTTGTTTTCGTCGGGTTTATTTTTTGTTAAAAAAATTTATTTTTCAATTTTTTGTGGCTCAAATCTACTAATTACTACCTACATTATTTTTGATTACTTCCAAAATACTTACTTATCCTCCTTAATTCAACTATTAACAGTTAACTAATATTATTTTCTACTTTAACTATTTATTGTTATATAATATAAATTATTTTTGATAGTTCAGTTTGGTTTATTTCATCACTTTGTATATTCCATCCTTTTATTGAATGTAATTATTGTGACGGATGTAGGAGAACAAAAATAATGACAATAGCGATCTGTCAATGTCAACTACATATTGTGCCAATATTCACAGTGAAAAATCAATCATCCCCCATTTTTCTACCCATAGGGGTGGATTATTACATTTCGAATTCGAATATGATCAACTATGAGGTATACCATAAAAAAAGAATCATCCAAATCGGAAAACCCAATACAAAGTTATGCCTTATAGAATCGGTTAACGGACCGAAATTCAGAGGGTGAACGATTAATATCCTCCAGTTTGCTATCCTTAGGGATCGATTTTTTTTTTCAAATTCAAATGGGACCAACTTTGAAGTACACCCTATCCAATGAAAAAATAATCATTGGAGTCCGATTCCAATTCTGTGAAAAGTTATGCGTGGTCATACATAAAAAAACGATTGTGCTTCAGACTACACAACTGAAGTAAAACTTCTTTAGCTCCATCTATTTATATATATATATATATATATATATATATATATATATATATATATATATATATATGTTTATATATGTATAATATATACATGTATATACACATACATATATTAATTTTCTAATAACCTATAATTTCATAATTTTAGTTTGGTAAATTTAGTAAATTATTATTAGAGTCATGAATGATTATAAAAATAAAATAAAAATTAATTTACCTAACTTTAATGATTTGTCTCGGTTTTTGTACATGATCTATGGTGGGATTTTCATCATCAACTTCCATTTGATTATTGTCATGTTCAATCACGATATCACCAATTATTTGTAATGGTGAACCTCTACAATTAATAAGTATTTTATTATTTACGTATCAGTTAAATTTAATGTTATCCTATTTTAAAAATTTACTGAAGTAAATTGTAGAAACGCGAGGCCGAAATACGGAAGAGTAACAAGGAGAAAGAGAGAGAGAGAGAGAGAGAGAGAGACAAGAAAAGGACAGAGAATCAAACGCGCCCCAATGCCGAGAGTAGAATGCCGCGTATTAGTAGAGTGAGAAAATAGACAAGGAAAAAGGGACGCTGCATATGACGCTACGACGCCAGCAACTAGTCCGATCCCACTTTTCAAAAATTCGTAACGCTCTCGTCACGCATTCACCAGCTTACTCCCCAAGTCAAGCGTGCGTCGAGACCGTTCGCCTCGTCCGATCACACTTTTCGTAACGCTCTCGTCACGCATTCACCAGCTTACTCCCCAAGTCAAGCGTGCGTCGAGACCGTTCGCCTCGTCCGATCACACTTTTCGTAACGCTCTCGTCACGCATTCACCAGCTTACTCCCCATGTCAAGCGTGCGTAATAGCTATTCATGTACCAAGTGCGTTATATAGATCCTAACGCCCGGAGGGTAACATTCACCCGAGGGCCTTTGGCCCGAAGGATGAATGTTGCCCGATGGGCGTTAGGATCTAGTAACGCTCGTGGTGCATACAAGATTTTATTTTTCACGAAAAAATTATCTTAAACGACGTTGTTCACTTACGACGTTGTTTACTTCATAAATTCCTTCTCATAGTATTTACTGCGTTCTGGTCGGCAACTGAGCACAAGTGAGCTTCTATGCAATTGCCATGGAAACATTGAAGAGGTTGCTAAGGATTGTTTATTTAATAAAACGACGCTGCATTTTTGT
This sequence comes from Gonioctena quinquepunctata, assembly GCA_018342105.1. NCBI lineage: Eukaryota > Metazoa > Arthropoda > Insecta > Coleoptera > Chrysomelidae > Gonioctena > Gonioctena quinquepunctata. The sequence goes on along the minus strand of JAFIRS010006789.1, from coordinate 9,599 downwards.
AAGAATTGACAAGCTTGTTAGTGGAGGAAACTGAAAACGGTTGTGCTTATAATAATTATTGAGTTCCCACAGAATGTGACGCTCAAAGCTGAAAAAGCGTTAGGAAATTTACTGCCTGTGAAATCCAAACACTTATACGAGAAGGAGTATGACCATTTTCTGAAATGGAAAGATGAAAACAGAGTGAATACCGTGAATGTAACTGTCTTAATGGCATACTTCCAGGAACTGGTGAGTTTATCTCATGAAAAATATTAATATTTTTTATTTATTTTACATTATTTCAGTCTGAACAATATAGTGCAAATAGCCTATGGACCAAATACTCACAGCTGAAATAAATATTGATTGTTAAAGAAAATATTAATATATCAGCATTCAGTCAACTGATGGCATTTCTAAAAGTTAATTCAAAAGGATACATTCCTAAAAAATCGAAGGTATTGGAAGGTGGACAAGTATTACTTTTCATAAGAAAAGCTCCAGATGATACTTTTCTGCTACATAAAGTTGTTCTGGTAATGGGCGTATTTGGAGGTTTAAGACGTGATGAAATGGTCAAGATGACAGTTGATGACATTGAAGACAGAGGAGCCGTTTTACTGATCAAGGTACCAGAAACCAAGACCTGCACCTCAAAAAGTTTCACCATTGTTGAAGAAAGCGAAATAGGATCCTTGAACTTAGTTAAAAAGTACATTACACTACGACCAGAAATATGTAAACAACGTAGTTTTTTTTTAACCTACAGAAATAATAAATGCATTGAGTTACCTGTAGGTAAAAATACTATAGGAAGTGTTCTTTCTATCATAGCGAAATACCTAAATTTGGAAAACCCGAAAGGTTACACCGGGCATTGTCTACGCCGAACGTCGTCAACGCTTCTTGTTAAGGTGGTGCTTCCTTTGAAACACTAAAATTACATGGAAAATGGAAGAGTAGTACGGTAGCGGAGAGCTATATTGAGGAAAGTATCTCCTCGAAGAACAAAATTGCTACAATGATAGCCCATTCCGTTTCCGAAAAAGAAAATGTTAACGTTCCGAACGAAACCGAATGCACATTGAGGAGTGCATCATCGGTCAACTCACAGAACTTCAAACTTGGTACTAATTTTTCAGGAACATTTGAAAATTGTAATTTCTATTTGAGAGAAAATAATTAGTCCCTTTTTTATGTACAGTTATGAATAAAACTTTTCTAAGTAATTCATTTATTGAACTACAGAAAAAAACATTTAGCGGGCGTTATGATTCATAATGCCCTCCATAACGCCTCGGGCGTTATGGGTCTGTTAAAAGCAACCGTTGCCAAGGCATTATAAAGCAGTAACGATCAAGTGAAAAATAAAGAAGTTTTACTTCAAGAAAATAAATATACGCGTCGACTTGAGAACCTCCTCCTTTTTGATTCCGTCGGTTAAAAATAACTTGTGACATTGTTCCTATTTTTCTTTTGACTTGGATGGTAATAGATGTAGCTTCAGAAACTACCCAAGCACCATCATAGTGACGGAAACTGATACTGCAACTTCGATTCGGTGGTTATTATACAATGTCGGTCATATGGGAAAAAAATTTGTTATTGAAATTTCTGAAAAACTCTAACATGTGGCCTCAGATTTGGCGGGAATATAAAAAAATGTCTCTGGTGCCGAAAAATGGGTCAAATCGACAAGATATCGAAAAACTTCATTAAAAAATGTGTTTGGAATCCAAGGTGGACCCCATGTACCAGATTAAAAAAAAATACCAATTTATTCCTCTACCCTTACTAAGAAACATTATACATACTTGTTTCATCTGGAAACAGCTTTAATAACCTAAATCACATAAGTTTGGGTCAAAACTGATCAAATATTTGTGGAATAGATATTTTTCGGGAGATTTATTATGAAAACACGATTTAGCCTTGTCACTAGGTGTAGTCCTGTATATTGATGCACATGAATTTAAACCAACTGGTTTTTTTTTAATATCTTTATTTATTGTCTCATCAACCTTTACAGTTATTAAAGACATTCAGTTAACATTGACACTGTGTAACAATACTAAATTTTGTCTATAAGTTTGGTATGTTTTAAAAAGTTTATCACATTTTCGACTGCGCTGCATTCTCCTAAGGTCTGGGTGATACACTCTGGGATGTTATTGTCCTCTCTTTCTTGGTAGTATAATGGGCATTCTTGGAGGATATGTTTCATAGTGATTTTTGTTTGGCAGATATCACAGTATGGTTCTTCTTTTTTGGCTATGATGTGGCCATGGGTGAGTCGTGTATGTCCTATGCGGAGTCTTGCGAGTAGAACCTGGTGTCTTCTGGGATTGGGGTGTATTTCCATTGTTTTACTGACATCTTTATTTCGCTCAACTTTGACCCACTGGTGTTCCATTGTTGTTGCCAACTATTGATCAGGATGTTCCTCATGGCTGTTTTGAGATCGGATTGAATAATTATGTTCGTGCATGGGGGTACTTCGCTATTTGCTGCATTTTTTGCGAGTAGGTCGGTTTTTTCGTTTCTCTTAATGCCGATATGAGATGGGATCCATAGAAACATTATATTCTGTTCGCTCATTTGAAGGTGTTGTAGTTCTGTTTTTATCATTTGAAGGATTGCATTGTGAGGGTAGATTTGGGAGAGGCTCATTATGGAGCTGAGAGAATCAGTAAGGATAAGGGTGTTTGTCAATTTTTCATTTTTTGCATATTCCAAGGCTCTCCATATAGCGTAGAGCTCTGCATTGAAAACATTACATGTCGAAGGGAGTTTGTAAGTGGCCTTGTACTGGTTTGTCGAGAATGCTGCAGTCTCTTCGAGATTAACACGTCAAGTTCAGTCTTCACACCCCTTCGTGGTCACTTTGGAGACCTGCAGAACATCACTTTCCAAAGACTCATTCATCCAACGAACTGCGAGGCTTTGGAACTCATTGCCTAGGGAGGTGTTCCCCGAGGCATACAACCTCCAGAAATTTAAGAAGAACACCAACTCCTACCTTATTTCCCTTGGTTCCCACGATGTTCTCTGAACATTACAGGATATCCCTTTTCGTGGGAACCAGAACATATAAAAAAAAAAAAAAATATATATATGTGAGTATGCTGGTATTGTGTCAAGGATCTGATATAGGTGTTGCTTTATTGTTGAAGGATTAGTTTCATATTTGTTGAATTGTTGCAAGGATGTATTTGTTTTTGGTATATTTAGTGTCCATGGTGGGGTCGACAGGATGTGATGGAGATAGCTTTCTGGTAAGGTGATATTATATTCGGACTGATATCTGTTTATCCTTTCATAAAAGGGTGGGTCGAGGTTTCTCATTCTCTTGTAGGTGGATGTGAAGCGATCAGAGAAGCAGTAGCTGTAGGCAGGATTGTTTTTATTTGAAGATATCGCTGCAGCGTAAGATAGGCTCAAGTACTTTCTTCTGATATGTAATGGTGGTTCTCCAGATGAACATAGTAGGCTTGAGCTTGGACTGGTACAAAAGGCTCCAGTTGCTAGGCGGATGGCTGTGTTTTGTATGCTGTCCAATGACTTCAAAACTGTCTCTTTTGCCGAATTGTATATAATGGATCCATAATCCAGTTTTGATCTGATGAGTGATTTATATATATGTATTTGGCATGAGTAGTCTGCACCCCAGTCCATATTCGCAAGAGTTCTCATCAGATTAGGTCCATTCTGGCATAGTGCTTTTAGGTTTTGGATGTGGTGTTTCCAAGTTAATTTTTTATCGAAGGCCATCCCGAGAAATCTTATAGTTTCACAATATGGTAGGGGCTGGTTATAAAGTCTAAGTAGTGGTTCTGTAGAGCGGTGTTTTTCTGTGAAGAGCATGCATTTTGTTTTCTTGAGTGAAAATCGCAATCCAGTTTTCTCTGACCAATTCTCAAGGCGTTCTAAGGCATTCTGTGAATTTCTCTGGAGGGTATCAGGATTTTTCCGTTTGGTGTAGATAACTAAGTCGTCTGCATAAAGTCTACCTTTTACAGGGGATTTGATATGTTGGAGTATATTATTAAAGGCAATGAGAAAGAGTGTTACGCTTCTGGTGGATCCTTGCGGTATGCCATTCATTTGGATCCGTTTGCTAGAAGTAGTGTTATTTGTTGTTACTTGAAAATTGCGCTCCTTCAAGAAATTTGATACGAACTTCAGGATGTTTCCCTTGATGCCCCATTCCTGTAAGGTTTTGATGACGTCATACCTCCAGATAGTGTCATAAGCTCTTTCTAGATCGAAAAATATTGCTAAGCTTTGCTGTTGGTTCGCAAAACTTTCATGTATTTCTGATTCGAGGCTTATCAAATTGTCTGTTGTGGATCGGTTCTTACGAAAACCACTTTGTTCAGGAATCAGAAGTTGGTGTTGCTCTTGTAATTGAAACTCAATAATACATCATTTATCCTTCCTAAATTTAATATTGGTTACCTGAAGAGCAATGTTTATAAACAACGCCCATTTCCATATTGTATAAGGAATTGTGCATCACTGATCGACAGAACTATGTTGTAAAATGTTCGCCGCGAAATGTTTTCCAGAACAATTCTATGTATGGAGCGCGAAGGTGGTCACGTAGAATATTGAACATTTGTACATTGTTCATTGAGTTTTTTTTATTTTTCCACATCCACCTGAACAATACTGAATTCAATTAGAATAAATAACAAAAACAGTAACTCAGGAAAACCTTACTTTAATATCTGAAAATACGTTATGTGCTACGATTGAGACTATCGAGATCCTGAAAAACAATGAAGAATAGTAAAATGAATAATAATAGTAAATGAAAAAAAGAAAAGAAAAGGATGCTTTTAGAAGCGTGAATCACGTTTGTGGAGAAAAGTTGATCCGGCTTAAATTATACACTAGTGATTTATTCATTGATATCATTGCAGTTATTAATAAAAAGTTCCACTCCATTAGTTTGAAGAATACAGATTTTCCCGTTCTGCGACCATATCTTGGATCTGCCGAACTTATCTTTTGCCAACAGGAGTGCATCGTACCTGGCTTTAGTTAAGTCTTCAGTAATACTAATTCTTGATCCCTTCAGCTGCTTCTTTTTATAGAAAACATTATTGCGACCCTGGATTGATTAGTACTGGATTTGATGCGGTAACAGTGTTCAACTTGAGAATCCGTTTCCTTCAGTTTCAACTTATTGGTGCAGATATTCTATACCACCACCCGTAGGTTTTCATTGGCATCTTGCTGCACACCATAAAGCCTCAAATTGGGAATTAAAAATTTTTGTTCCATGTCATCAATTTTATCTAGTAATTTTTTATTTTCAGCAGATATTTTCTCGTAGTGTATACTCACAGTCTTGATTCTTCTTCCAGCTCCTCAATTCTATTTTCAAGTTTGGATATCACTAAACCAGCCAAATTATTGGCAAATACATTTGTTATGCCCCATAATTGCAGAAAAACTCTCATTTCTGAAAAAGCTACACAATATTCTTTACTATGACCTTTATAGCGAGACAAACCAATTCACTAGGAGAGATTATAAAAATAGAATTCCTCATGCAGGTTAAGAATACGTCGTTATCGGAAGACAATTGAATGCACTTAAAAATCATTATCAAGAAATAACCCTTGTACACCGGAGGCATAAATAACTCATCTAGGAAAAATTTGCGATGGTAAACAAGATTATTGATTTCAACTTGATTACATCGCAGCGCGATATGAGGTATCATAAAACTGATTTAATGTGATTGTACAACAGAAAAACACTATCAATTCGATAGTTTATGACCGACCAATAAAATTAGCTAATTAAAACTTCATCGTATTTATTCTTGCGTGTAGGGCCAAAACAAAGCCATTAATTATTGTTAAAGATAATTATAATTGGTAACCGCGACTAGACCAACTATCACGTGATTCGATAACAAGTTTTCAGATCAAAATAATCATTCGGTGTTCAGCAGTCAAGCAAGTACGTTCAGAGATGAGGTTATAATTCAGTCATTCATGACATAGTGAAATAAGTGTTAGAACAGTAGCCAAGCCAGTCATATCAAAGTCGTTACTCGGTAATATGTTCCTCTCAAAAGTGAGGTTAAAAAGTCCGTCAAATCACAGTATCGTGAAATAATGATGAGAAGCGTACCAGTAAAATCGTCCATATAGTGAACTTCAGAAAACCTTTGGGACTAAACAACTGCAAACCAAGTATTGAACGCTCCAAGTGAAAGCACGAGTGAACAGTAGTTTTTTTCAAAAATTGCCTATTTTTGTCAACGCTTCCCGAACCGAGATAAGTCAATGGAAGTCCGCAATTCGATGGTTCATGAGCTCTTAGAAAAACCATAGCCATATCGCGCTATACTAATATACCGGGCGAATAAAATAAAATAACCAATTGAAGCGAGATTACTCGAAATAATAATAGAACTAATTGTCGTTTAAAAACCTACTCCAGTGAATAAGTTTGAAACAGGGTGAGTCCTATGTATGTTTTTCTGTATTTATGGTTGGCAAATTTAATCATTTGAAATATACATGAGCCTTTGAATGTTTCTCCATAGTTTCATGTTACCCAAAAGTTTCAAAAGATGATTATTTTCAATCGTTTGTAGCAATTGATGTCAATATTGTTTTTTTTGGTAAATCTATTTTCAATTTTGTAGCCTAATGTAAAATTAACTGCCAATAAGCTACACTTTTTTTGTTGTATGAATATTGTTTCATATTATTCGTCTATGGAACAAATGAAATAATTGTGTCAACTTTTACTAAATATATATGTACATTCTTCACATTTTATGAGTGCATTCTTATTTTTTTTTATGAATAACTTTTCGAATCTTTCTAAACTCCGGTAGTACTTTCGAATAAACACCCCATGTTCCTCCGGGTAGTTAGAAAGAAGATGTTGAACGTAACCGCTCGCGTTCAATAACTTCGGTTCAATTATTTCTCAAATAATTGATGCTATCTGCCCATCAATGTTGTGACTTTGCGAGCAACTTTACAAAAAAGGACTAATCGAGTATAGAAATTCTATATTTGAGGCGTCTTAGCGTCGTAGGTTAGTTATAGGAAATATTTTCCATAATAGACCAGTGGCGTTACAGAGGGTTTTAATTATAAACCCCTGTATATGTCCAGCGGCGTAACAGTGCTGGTCAGATGTGGGGTATTCTCTACCAACCCTCCAGCGACGTAACACATTCATAATTTTCTCATCTCTTACGCATTCGTTGATTATTTGCCCGATATCTTGCCTTTGATCTTTTGTGAAAACCATCTTACGACTTGATAACAAACAAACGAAACGTGTGACCAAACAGACGGGAAAATAGCAAATGATTTAAAATCGTAGTAACACCGAGCCAACGTTAAACGTCTACTCTCTCTCTCTCAATGCTCATCGCGGAATTTTTATCTTCACAACTAAAGAACAAAAGGGGGTCTACCATTACCAATATTAAATTTTTTATGTTATTTCTTACTACTTTATTCTCTGATTGTAATTGGTAGAGAAAATTTATTATTGATTATGTATATTTACCAATATAGTAGTTTCGATTATGAAATGAAATCTCCATTGGGGAAATAAATAGGAACTACCCTCTGCAATTATACTTTGCAAATTTTTAATTTATTAATTTGACGTTTCAACGATAATATAACAATCTCGAAAAATATGTAAATGGCCAATTCGAAAAAATAAATATGCATCCATTCTCATTCGTAAATTAGATTTTTCTACATAAAGTACGTCGAATGTTGAAATTTTCCGCCTGGTCTACTGATCCTCTCAGCATTTGTTGGCAAATGATTATAAGAATTTCCTGGCAGAAACGTTTTCCTTGAATGGCCAAACACAGGAACAAACAAGCGCAAAACACCCCGAAATAATCCACCATTCAGTCCGGCTTTTCGTAATTATCAAAACGAAGAGTTCCTTCGCACTGATCCTGTAATTTAATTTTATTTCAAAGTTTATGCGAGTCGCTCTGAAATTTTCCCCACCTGCTGGTTTTTTGGAATTTAAAGTATGGAACTTGGGAAACGCTATAGGGGTACTAATTTGACTAAGAAAGTTATCCGACATCTTTTAATTTGCGTCCGTTAGGTTTATTTACATCTCGGATGGGCCAGCGTACAAAGTCAATGCTGTCCCTGGAATTCCTAAATCGAGGTAGAATCAGGCTATTCAAACGGAATTTATCTTATGAGAAGGTATCCTTGATCCCAGGTGAACGCTTAACGAGATTGTTGAATAATTTATGTTCTTTGAGATTATATCTTTTATTTGCAACTGAACATTAATCTAAAGTAAGTAAATATTTCCCGAATGTTTATCCAGAAATTTTTCTTCAATTACCATCGAAAACTCGATAAATTCAGATTTATTATCTATCATATAAACCAATGAATTCCCAGTTGGATTTGAATCTACTATTTCATAATTATTGTTTTATCTTCTATGGAACAAGCTCAGCCCGTGGTTTGGCCATCGTGGTTTTTCGAAAAGTGTCTTTCATACAATTTTGTATTCAATGTAAGTCTGGAAAAACTACTCCATTGTTGAAAGTTTTTTATTTCTTGACCCGCAGAAAAACTAGAAAAATGAAAAAGTATCTGGCACTAAAGTCTGATTCCAATTACCACGTGAAAATTTATATATATATATATATATATATATATATATATATAAGTCAAATTAATCTCATCCACAACAAACAATGAATATTACTCTCAATTGCTTACATAATGATCTAGCTGATACCCGCGACTTCGTCCGCGTAGAATTTGTATTTTTAACCGACGAAACAAAAAAGGAGGAGGTTCTCTAGTCGACCCGTATATATTTTTTTCCATATTTTTTTTATGTATGATCACGCATAACTTTTTATTGATACGTCCGATTCCGATGGATAGGGTGTACTTCGAATTTGGTCCCATTTGAATTTAAAAGATGAAATCCACCCCTAAGGGTAGCAAAATGAAGGATATTGATCACCACCCCTGAATTTGGTCCGTTAACCGATTCTATCAGGCATAACTTTGTACTTGGTTCTTCGATTTGATGATTCTTCTTTTAATAGATAGGGATACCTTATTATTTTTTTGAAAAGGGAAATTTTTACCCTACGGGTGGAAAAATAGGGATAATTGATTTTTCACTAGTGAACATTGGCACACAAAACGTAGTTAAATGACATATCGCTACTGACATTATTCTTTGTTGCACATCCGTCAAAATCAGTATATTTTTGAGAGGATGGAATGATATACAAAATGGAATAAAAAACCAGAACAAGAAAATAATTTATATTACAGCAAATAGTAAAAGTAGATAATCATATTATTTAACTGGTAATAGTTGAAGTAACGTGGGTAAGTAAGTATTTTGGAAGTAATCAAAACAAGTAGGTAGTAATTGGAGATTTTACAAAAAAATTGAAAAAAAAAACTTTTAAGAAAAATTAAAAACCGACGAAATACGGAACTAAAAAGTAAAAATAAAAACTTTTAACAAAAAATTAAACCGACGAAAAATCAACTGAAAAGCAGAAAATAAAACCTTTTTTGTCTAAATGATAATTGAGCCCTAAACTAATGTAA
>JAFIRS010006788.1:0-31939 GCA_018342105.1 Gonioctena quinquepunctata | reverse complement strand
AAAGAGTTCAGGTGGAAACTGGTAACTATTTCACTTCGCTATGATGACGGTGACCGGATGTGTAACAATAAAACAACCACATTCCTCCACAACCTAGTGCAACCAATATAAGGAAAAGGAATAACGGGACAAAGTGATAACCGGGTAACAGGAAACAGGATGACGGGACGATGGTATAGCGGGATAATGTGATAACATCATAGGAAAAAAACGGCATTCGGTTTGGTTAACGGAAGAACGTTGAATGGCATAACCAGAAACAGGATAACGGGAAGCTGGCAAAGCCACAGGCGTAGGCTAGATGAAACATTATATTTAAAAAACTGTTTTTCACTATGACTCTTGCTGTTACGAAGGTTCATGTCTCAAAACTTTGTCAATTTTTTTTTAATTGGAGTTACAATAGACCTATTTTCTCCACCGCAATGAAGTTTTATGGAAAAAGAAGGAAAACAATAATTTTTCCGCAGTACAAAGTGAAAACTTGATATTTCCTATGTAAGCTACTCCATTTCCATTATTTCCTCAAAGAATATTCTTCTTTCGATTGATTCCTCAAAAATTTATTAAAAAAAAACTCAGGGTAGTAAGTGAGTAAGAAAAAAGATTCCTATCAGACTGCTGAGGGCTATAATCCCACACTAATTAGCAAATCAAAATCAAAATCATTCTCAAATAACGCAATTTCAGTGTAATCATTGAAAAAAAATATCCATCTCGACCTTCCCGCTCCATACAAACCTCATATTTTCCTGTGTTTTTTCGAAAATTGGCTTTGAACTAAAAACGATTTTGTTTTTGCTCAAATGATATATTTGTAAATGTGAGATTTGAAAATTTGTTTTGATTTTTGACAAAAAGTAAACAGTGAAAAGTTTGCGATAATTTTATTTTCTAGAAGTTAATAGTATGATAATATTATATTTCAAAAAATACCACCTACATTTACGAAACAAGATTAAATTGAACTCAAAATATCCAAGCAGTAGCACCCAGACAAGAGTTCAGAGGAAATTCAAAGAAACTGGTTCTTGTCGATGATTTTCACCGAATTTCTCATGAAAGTACAATTGCTAATTGAATGCTTCAAATGTATTATTGGTCATTATCAAAGAATCCTTAAATATCAATGGGGCAACTTGCTGTTGAAACAAGCGTTGCTAGAACATCTGTTGGTCAAATTTTCCAAAATGTCTACCCATACAGACCTAGATTTGTGCAAGTTCCAAAAGACAGAAATCATTATTTTAGTGCCTACCTTCAAAGTTTCATAGAAGATGATCGATTTTTTTTGTTCTATTCACGGACGAACACATATTTACTTCTAATGGACGTGTTAGCTCCAAACATTGTCAGTGGTGGGTAGCTGAAAATTCCCATTTTGTTCTACAACATAAAGATCAATATTATTTTATAGTTGGTATGGTTTGCATGCAAACCCAAAATTCACAAAGTTATTTGAGTAAATAAGAACGGAATTGTCGGAGTTCTTAGATAATCTTCTACTGTCTTAGCGTATAAGATTGTATTTTCAATAGGATGCCTTATCAATCCACTCGACCCCAGAAGTCAGGGAATGGTTGGATCGTGAATTTGGTGAAAAGTGTATAGAGCGCTGTCGTTGATCCTTGGCCAGCTAGGTCACCTGACTTCTTCCATCCAGATTTTTTCTGTATGGATATTTGAAACATATTGTTAACAAATCGAGGCCTTCGAGAGACACAAACCCCTTGGAACAGTGAATAAGAGATTGCGTTGCTAATTACCCCTTCTATAATGCGACATGTTCGGAGAGAAATGTTGCCCAGGACAATATTATGTGTTATGTATGACATTTAGAATTCAACTGATACTTTTGTTCAATGATTACAATTAAAATTGGGTTACTCAAGTTTGATTTTCATTTGCTGATTTGTTAGGATTCTATACTTCAGTTTTAAATCTCAATCACTTTCAGGATATCCATTTTGACAGGAGGAATACGAGTTGATATGGGAAGAGGCGATTCAATCAGAAAATGAATTACATACGAGACTGATCTGAACTGTTCGTAATAACCCAAAGATGGTTGATACAAAAAAAAATCAAGAAAATTGCCTGGAAATTGGAAAATTTTGATGTTTAAAAAATTTTACGAAGAATAAGACTATCGAGTCACTCATTACCAAAAAAAAATAGTTCGGCGGTTACACTGTCGCTTACCAAGCAGAAGATTACGAGAACGAATCCCGGTCAGTGTTACATTTGTTTTTCATTTCATAAAGACAACCACTGGACCGTTTTGGCTAATTGTGGTTTTGCATTTTCTTATACTCGGAATCGGGATTTTGGGAAAAAAAAGGATTTTCAGAAATGTAAAAAAAAAATCCTTCGTCCTAGAAAACTGTTCAGGAATATATAATATTTAATAAAAATGAATGTCTCTTTGTATTGGTAAAGTCATAACTTGAGAACGACTGGATCGATTTGTCAATTTTTTTTCGGGAAAACGGGATAACGGAATAACGGATTAACGGGATAACGGAATAATGGAATAAGGAAAAAACGGGATAACGGGATGCCAGGAAAAAGGAAAACGAAATACCGGGATAATGTGAAAAACGGGATAATGGGAAAAAAAAGAATAACAAAAAGGATAAGAGAAAACGGAAGGAGAAACGGGATATTAGAAAATTGGAGAACAGGTAAACGGGATAATAGAAAATGGGAAAACTGGTTAACGGGATAACATGAAAACAGAATAACTTGGTAACGGGAAAACGATGAAGAAAAAACGGGATGAAAGGGTGACGGGTTAATGGGAAGCGGGCAGAATCGAATGCATAACTGAGATGGAACAACGCAAAAAAAAAGGAAAAAATGAATACTACGCGGACGAGAGTTTTTAGGGAAAAAAATTGGGAATGTAGGAATTCGGACAGGACAACGTCTGTCGGGTCAGCTAGATTTCTATATTGCTGTAGCCGTAAATATTTGCAACACATGCTTACGAAATGTATACAGTGCTAGTCAAAAGTCCCCTCCCCCCCTCGTATCTTTTGAACGGGTATACTTATAATAATGAAATTTGGAGGGTGGAAATAAACGGATGTAGGCTTCTCAACTGGTCATAACAGGTGACGCAATAAACATAAATGACGTCACAAGGCCACTGTGACCAATAATTTTAAATGCGACCCTATGGCAAGTGACAACTCGTTTGAAAGGTATTGAAAATACCTATTCAGTCATACCAATTTTGTTTGGGTTTCGGCTGATTTTGATTGATAAATTGAAGAAATACGAAAATTATAGTTTCGCATTTAATTAATAAAGATTTTAAAGTACGCCTCTGGTTAATTGTCAAAAAGGTTGACGTTTTTGAGTTCTCTACTTGTCAAAAGTGTTTATACCTCGAAAATTTACCTAAGCTATTGTTTAACGAGACGTTTAAGTGTTTACATAGGCAAAATGGTACGTACTGTAGCCGACAAAGTAGCAGCTATCTTAATAATTGGTGAATGTAGAAACAATTTCCATGCAGCGGAACGACTGTTTAATGAGAGGTACCCCGATCGCCCTATATCGAGGGTTTATTTGAGGGAGCTTCTTCGGAAGTTTGAAGCATCAGGTAGTGTTCAAGATGCCAAACGATCTGGTCGACCAACAATTAGTGATGACAAAAAAATTGACATAATTGGAGAAATGGTAGTAAACCCTACTTCTTCCACAGCCCAAGTTGCGTCTATCTGTGAAGTCAGTCAAAGGACAGTACATAGGGTGTTGGCTAAAACAAATTTCATCCATACAAATTAAAAATGGTGCACCAACTTTCAGATGATGACCCCGACCGAAGACTAGAATTCTGTGAAACTATGTCCAATAAAATGAACCAACAACCAGGCTACATACAGACAATTTGTTTTAGTGACGAAAGTACTTTCTTTCTCAATGGAAATGTTAACACTCAAAATGTGAGGTATTGGAGTGACACAAATCCTCACATCTTTCGTGAAAAACATACTCAATTTCCAGAAAAAGTCAATGTTTGGGCAGGTATTTTGGGAAACCACATAGTTGGGCCTCTTTTTCTCAATGCTAACTTAACCGGTGAATTGTATCTGGAGATGTTACAAAATGATATTGAGGCGTTAATTCTTGAAATTCTAGAAGATAATCCAGATGAATTCGACAACTTGGAAATAACGTTTCAACAAGATGGTGCTCCTGCACACTATTACGGTGCAGTAAGACGTTTCCTAGATGAAGAATATCGTGGTAGATGGATTGGACGACGAGGTTCGATCGAATGGCCAGCTCGGTCACCGGACCTTACACCATTAGATTTTTTTCTATGGGGGTACTTGAAATCTGAGGTTTACGCTACAGCACCTGACAGTATCGCCATTCTGAAACAACGAATTGTTGAAGAATTTAGGGCAATTTCCGCTGACACACTGGGACGAGTACGACAAGAGTTTAGCAATAGGATGCATTACTGCCAGGAAGTAGATGGAGCACATTTTGAACACTTATTATAAGAACTGGTTCTTAAATCTTTATTAATTAAATGCGAAACTATAATTTTCGTATTTCTTCAATTTATCAATCAAAATCAGCCGAAACCCAAACAAAATTGGTATGACTGAATAGGTATTTTCAATACCTTTCAAACGAGCTGTCACTTGCCATAGGGTCCCATTTAAAATTATTGGTCACAGTGGCCTTGTGACGTCATTTATGACTATTGCGTCACCTCTTATGACCAGTTGAGGAGCCTACATCCGTTTATTTCCACCCTCCAAATTTCATTATTATAAGTATACCCGTTCAAAAGATACGAGGGGGGGAGGGGACTTTTGACTAGCACTGTATATCATAACAATACGGTATCCCTACAAGAAATTAAAACTAGTTCAACACACGTTTTGTTCATACATTTTTATCACAATGTACTTTGGGGTTACTTTGAACGCGTTGAATGAAACCCCAGGCTAGAAATCAACTTTGCTTTTTCTTGTAAAAAATGGTGCGAAAATTGCCAAAAAATATAATATAAAAATGGATCAGCCGTTTCAATAGAAATAGTGCACGAATTCTTCATAAATTTCAAACTCAGGGCGTTGAGCCAACGAACATTTTGTGGCATAGTGGACAATTTATCAAATTAAAGAAAGGAAGCATCCTCAAGTGGCAGTCGAACCCACGACCTTATCATTTCTAGTAAGTTTAGTGATCCAGTATGAATATATAATATTCAGGAGGTTTGTTGAGAAAAACTATTGTTTCCTTGCCAGCATTTCGAATTTTATAAAATTCATCTTCAGGGCTCTGTAATAAATAGTTTTTGAGTTGAAGAGGTCGAAGAATAGTGAAAATGAAGGAACATTTGACCACAAGAATTGGAACATTTTACAGTGATATAGATTTTTTCAAAAAGGACAGACTCCCCAAAAATCAGTTTATCGGGTTGAATGTGAATGAAAATGATACATGAACAGGCACACATACAACGAAAATCACTTCCACGGGACAACAGTTTAACATCAAGTACGACCGATACTGAGATGAAATACAAAAAAATCTGTGAACCATATAGTTCTTATATCAATACAGAAAAACAATTGTGGGTGAGAACGATAAAAAATCATTTAGGAAACTAACTTATCGAGTTCAAATAGGACGTGTTCAATCCTTGTATATCTCCTCTGGTATTGGACAATTTCATCATTTCGCTAAGAAGGTTTTTTTATCAAGTATGATGGGGTTTCAAAAAATCAAAAGAATGATCATTTTTCCCAAGTTTGTTCTACTTGAACAGTGGGATTTTGGGATTTCAGAGTTTTTTGTGTCCCCATCGTATTCAGATATGCGTTCAAATAACGGCCAACGTAGCATTTTGTACAATTGCAACAGTTGATTCTATAGGCGACGCTTGATTGTGGATTAGGAAGAGTTTTTTATTTCTTGCGAGAATAAAACTTCTTGTCAACGGTGTTGTCGTTTCAAAATGCGATTCTGGAATTTTCTTTGTTCAATGTTTTTGCAAGGATTTTCAGAGGGATTTTCCACATACGGTATTTTGTAATATCTTATTGGTTTTGTTAGAAGGGTTGTTATCCTGGAGAATATTTTTGATGAGTAATGGAGGGTAATTGTTTTTTTATAGAAATTATTTGATTCGTTCAAGATTTTTTTTATGATATTCTGGGTTTGAAACTTTGAGCGCTCTTGTTTTCAAATTCTCAGTTATGTTTATTTTATGTTTGAAATTATGTGAACAATAGTTGAGAAACCTCTCTGAATAAGTTGGTTTGTTATAGCAGTCTACCTTCAATACGTTGCAAGGAGTTCGTCCGTCAAAATATTGACAACCTTGTTTCTTTTTTCAATGTTCACTTCACTGGTTTTAGAATTATCAATTATATGTTCAACGTCAACTGTTATGTCTCTGAGAGGGGTATTTTTATTATAATACGGTAAGTTGAACTTTTCTCCCATACTTAGTAGTTGCTGAACACTTTGTGGTATTCCACATGTTAGTTTATTAATGAAACAATTTTTTTTCTAAAATTACAGGAACAGTATTGTGTTGTTTCTCAAAAGTTTCATTATATCAATTTGTGACTTTTCGGTTTTGTTAAAAATGGTATTGTATAATTTTTGTTGGTTTGAGTCAAAATTTTGAAAAATTATGAATGAAATGGGTTTTGAAACTATCATTATGTCAGAACTACAACAACAATGCCTGGACAAACTTTCTTTCTCTGTCCTCCACTTCAGAAGATATGTTGACGACATTTTCACAGCAATTCCTGAGAATAATAAATCTGAAATTCTGGACGTGCTCCAGAGTTTCCAGACACGATTGAAATTTACTGAAGAGGAAGAAATTAATAATGCCTTAGCTTTTCTAGATACCAATGTCATTAAAACTAATCATAATGACGTGTTGAAAGTAGATGGTATCATAAACCAACTTTTTCAGATATGTTTCTTGACTATTTTTCACATCATAATTCCCAATATAAAATAAACATCATTGAGAATTTGAAAACAAGAGCGCTTAAAATTTCAAACAAAGAATACCATAAAAAAATCTTAAACAAATCAAACAATTTCTATTAAAAAACAATTCCCCTCCTTCCTTGAAAAAACAACCCTTCCTGTCAGAATGACTTCCTAGTGAAATGATCGAAATTGTCCACCAAGACAGCGACAATATCAGAAGAGATATAGAAGTATTGAACACGTCCTATTTCAACTTTATAAGTCAGATTCCTAAATGATTTGTTATCGTTTTTTACCACAATTGTTCTTCCCCATTGGTACAAGAACTATATGGTTCGCGGATATTTTTTGAATTTTATCTCAATATCCATTTGTCTCGAACTTAATGTTCAACCTGTTTTCCCATGAAATTGATTTTCGTTGTATCTAGACTGTCTGTTTATGTATTATATTCATCTAGATCCAACAACAATTAACAATCTATTTTACTGTTGAATGTTCCAATTCTTGTGGTCAGATGTTTCTTTATTTCCAGTATTTATTAAGCCCTCCAACTTACAAAAACTCATTGTTATAGAACCCTGGAGATGAATTAAATAATATTCAAAACGTTGGCAGAGAAACAATAGTTTTTCTTCAACAAAATTGATCCAAATCCCAACACACCTCCCCAATATCAAACACTCAACTATGATGAAACAAACCTGTCGGATAATCCATTAATGGAGAAATGTTTATCCAAACGTCAGGTGAAATACCCTGAGATAATCAGGTTCTTTCCAAAAAGTGCCTGCCACCTTACGTAGTTTATATATCTGGGAATTCGTGGACAACACCTGTCGGATAATCCAAGAATGAAGAAATGTTTATCCAAACGTCAGGTAAAATACCCTGAGAGAATCAGGTACTATCCAAAAAGTGCCTGCCACCTAACGTAGTTTATATATCTGAAAATTCGTGGACAACATGGATGGAGGGCGATTCAGCAAGAACCCGTTATGTTGGGTGGGTGGTTTGATGCGTTCGCATTTCACGACAGGTTCAACACGATTTTTCCATCAGCTGCAGAAATACTGCCAGGAACCAAAGTTCTTATTCGATTGAATTCGTCCAGCCACTTAGTTATATCAATGCGAGAAATACAATATTTTTTTTCTGTCTGCCAGCCAATCCAACACATCTACTTCAACTCTTGGATGTAGCTTTTTATGGGTCATCGGAACAATATTGGCATCATATATTGGATGACTAGAAAATGATGGCGTGAATCACAAACACTAACCATAGAAGAATTTCCAAAGTTACTATCAAAGTCATCCATCAAATTGTATCCAAAATGAAATGGAGTGTCAGAAAATAAGCAAAACTTTGTCCTTTGTTCTCAAATGAAAACTGATTGTGAAGTCAATTATTTCTCGATTAATACTAAATCATAAAAGACTTAAATGCACTCACTTGTATTTGCCAAGGCTGGGGGTATGTTGAGGCCTATATTCATTATGTCTATTTTGAATATGGAAAACAGTTGGCTGAAAAAGACCATAGTAAAACAAAAGTAATTTTGAATTGTCATCGTCAAAAATAAAATACGAAAAAGTAGCTTATTGCATCAATAGCGCTTTAAATATCACCATAATCTTCACCTCTACGCCCCAAGTCAAGTTCAGCAAGCCGCCAAAAATTAATATAATTGTAATGAGGAACTCAAATTTTTTCTGTGAAAAGGAAGTCAATATTGATGCCATCAAAAGTGATAGTAGGAAATTATTGAATGAAAAATCATCAGAAGTGAGCCCCAAAGAAGTTCAAAGTGATTATAGCCACAGGAGAGGTAAAAATACCCCCAAAGTTGTGATTCACAATGAAAATATAACATTGGACGACAGTGAAGTGGAAATATTCAATTCTCCAAGTATTTCATCAAAGTCTAGAAAGGCAGCTATCAAAACTAAATTGGTGTCTCCAACAAAAACCAGTAATCCCCAAAATAATCTAGTGCAACTAATTCTTGAAAATAGTCAAAACTTGGGATCTTCCAGTAGATACCAAGAATCAATTTTATTGAACGACACTAAAACAAATGATGACTCCTCTCCCAAAACTAATGAAAGTAGTTTCGAAATCATACACAGCTGTAATAAAGATGAAAATATCGATGAAGAAGTGGAACGAATTCTGAACAAGCAGAAAAACGGATCATCAGGGATACAGATGAAAAATAGGAAAAAAACTAACAGTATCGAAAATAAGGAGAGGGGCCTCCTTGTTGGTGCTAATCATCTTCGCCCATATCTGAAAAGTCTGCAATATATATTTCTCCCCTAACCAGGTAGTTTCTAGTTTTAAGGAATGCAAAGAAACACTATCTGCGAGGTAACATTGAAATCGCATGATTCCATTGAAGGCGTTCAAAGTAACCCCGATCATGGGATAAGTTTTAACACCCATAGAATAAATAAAAAAAAAAGTTCTTGGTCATATTAAAATCTGATTTTTTGTAGGTGGAAGGCTCTAACTAACGCCCGTGACATATAGTTCTTTGGAATTTTTCATTCGCTGCTTCACTTGGGATATCTAGATTCAAAACAGAAAGCCATTCAGAGTTACCCCGTTTAAAAAAAACAATATGCCATTGGGACAATATCGATAATATATTCAGAACGTGAATTCATGTCCTCCTGAAGAGTGGGGTACGTGGAGTTTTCGCCTTTCAACTAGGTAGTTGGTTCACATTCACGGATTTGCTGATAAATGAGACCTTCACGGGAAGCATCTCGCCTTGCACAAGATTTTTTTTCTGGTACCTAAGAAATCGTTATTCGATAAAATATGGTCGCAATTTCTCAATCTCAAAGATTCAAGTGTACAATTTAATGAAAATATCCATAAAATGGAAAAGTACGTTGATATCGCGTCAATTTCTATGCATCCTAGAATAAATGAAAACTTCCTCTATTCACCTTGCCAAAATTTTCTATGGGGATATTTAACAAATAATTTTGCAGGTCGTCTGAAGGAGTTTATTCCACTGATATTATGTCTTAATGAAACACGTTACCCGATATAATAGGTCCCCCTATCACAATTAACAGGCAAATTAATACATGAATTCACAGGATTCCACTCAATAACCATGTTATCAAGCGCGAACCATTGTTCAGCTGACATAACTAATCGAATGATCCATTTTCAGTTAGGCAGAGACACCGAAAGCAACTTCAGTAGTGAATAGAATATAGCCTACGAATGCTTTTGAAATAACATATAATCTCAGGCTGTATGGACGAATTTGGAATCGAAACTACAGCTTCATGTTATGTCATTGAAACAGGTGCAGGGTGAATGTGGAGTACGAGTGTTGATAAGAGTCTTTGCAGAAAAACAACATACGGGGGTAGTTCAAAAATTACCAGGCCTGATGTTTAGATGGCGGTTGTTTGGAAATAATGATTATGTTAGACAGTACCAACCCTAGAAAGCTCAATTTTGAAGTTTGACGACGCTATTTTGTTTATTTTCTTTTCGGCAGATATCAATAATGAGCGCTCTCAGTGAATTTGAAAAAATGAATAAAATTGGTTATTGTTATGTGATACAATTTTTTCATGCAAAAGGCTTCAGTCCAACCAATATCAGAGCGGAGTTGACGAAAAGATTTTCAGTATTCCTGTCCGCAAGATAATAAGAAACGAAGAAATCGATACGTCAGCTGCAAGTGTTGATCAAATTCTTTGATGGCAACAAATGGAAAATATTGGAGAAATCATAATCGTACGATCTTGGATATTTATCACTAGAAATCGATACAAGAAACAATTTTCCACTTTTAAAATTTATGCAAAATTTATTAGTATGTTAATGACCAATACATTCAATTCCGAAATATTTGTCGACCTGGAATGATCGCTTACGATTAGCAATAAATTAAAAAATTCTTCACAATCATTATTCACATCATTATTGTCATAAAAAAATATATTCTTGCTTTACATCTTCAAAATAACAGACCCTCCGATTGCTGGTTCTATAATGATGCTTGATGGGGTTTCAAGTACCAAGAGAGTCGCAGCCAACGTTAGATTCACGTATTTCCATTGTGATTCAGTTATTTGTTGTTATAATCAATCGTATTGCCATGATAATCAATAAAGTTTGAGTTTCCTCGTTGATATTGTGGTCGCTATTATGAAATCCTAAGGTATGTCCAGAGGGCTCGCATTTTGCCACTGAACGAGTATTTGATGCTATACTCAGAGATACCAATATATTTCATGCTCAAATGGTGAACTGTGGATCGGATCAATCTTTGCACTAGATCATTCGAAACATTCCGAAAATATTGAATATCTGATTCACTATTAGGATAAGAATCAATAAGCCAATGGAAATACGTGAAAAAACAGTGTTTGGGAATAACAGAATAATGTTCGAACACTCTCCAAAATAAAGATGATGAGAATACTTGGTCAATTCATTCAAATAGAAAATGTGTTCGAAAATAATCTCATATAAGAATCGAAAACAATAGTTTTGAATAATTCCAAAACTATTGAATTAACTATGAAATTCAAAATTATCGCTCGCCGTCAACTTGTCCAATGGCATTCATCATAGAACGACTGGAGTACGCAGGGGACAGAGCATCACACACAAATTATCGGAGGCAAGATGACTGAACATGGCCAACCGTAGGCAGCTCCATTTTAGTTGTCTTTTCCACAAGATCATACTAAAAAAAAGCTCGAAATATCTGTACGACAAAATAATATTCGGGAGTTCCATCCACAATGTCAACACTCGTTAGAGGGGCACAATTACTCCCCCGATACATCCAACCGAATCATTTGAAAAGTCTTTCTCTCACCAGGATATGAAAAACTATAATAACATCCCGAGTCATATCAAAAGTCTCTCACTAACTCGCTTAAAAAGAAAGGTAAAAAAATATATTTTTGATAACCAAGCCAGTACATGAATATGAAACGAATAATAACTTATATATGCTATTTATTATTATTTTTTTTTCTTTCTTATTCTTCTCTCTTTCTCCTATTTCTCTTCAATCGTATTGATACCAGAAATAGTTATAACTAATAACTTATATAAATAATTCTATCTTATTTGTTATTTTTGCTAATGGGTTAGTAAGGTATCACTGCTTGAGATAAAAAACAGCAATTACTTTCTGTTGCTACAGAAACGTATGTCGCTGATCTTTAACATTTTAGATTGTCTTTGGGACTTAGTTCCTCACTGACAATGAAAATGAAGACCCTTTATTAGTATTATTATATGAATATTCAAAAAGGAACAATCAAGCTTTTGATGTAAATATCATAACCGGAGATATAAACATAGATATATTGCGTAAAAATTATTACTGCCATGAATATCTGAACATTTTTCAAGAGAACAACTATATTTCAATGATTATTGAAGGAACCCGCGTACAAGGTACGCGCAAAACATGCTTGGGCACATTTTTATCAGTACTACAGAAATGTATGAACATTTTCGTTTTTTCGTTTTCGAGAGCACTATATCTGACCACTTCTCTATGATATTTCAATATGAGTTCGAACAAAAAACGAATAAAAAACTAATCAAACGAAAAGATTTCAAAACATATGTTGATTATAATAGATTGAGAAAAATGCTTGCCGAAAAAACCTGGCAAAAACGTTTATGGAAATGAGAATATAAATGAAGCGACTAAAGTGTTCATCACTGAATTTAAGCAATGCATTCCCGCATGTACCCGAAAACTTGAGGTTAAAAAAAACAAATTAAGAAGAATCCCTGGATTACAGATGGTTCGGTAGATTCAATAAAAGATGTTCAAAAAAGTTCATAAATGCAAAATTAATTCAAAATTTACAGAAACATATTGAATGCATTGATTGGGACTGCTAAACATATACTATACTATACTAAAAATAAAGTGGAAAAATGGCAATTACCCAAAAACATGTGGCGTTGTTTGTAGAATATTGGAAATAGAAAAAACGAGGTTGGAATAAAACATCATTGAACTTTTCACTGACATCGTCTCAAACCTGGCCAAGGAAAAAAATTTTAAAAAAAATCACAGTATTAGAAATGGTAGTTCAAGCCCCCGGGATTGGACAATATCGGAGCGAATGCTTTGAAAGAATGTGTCAAATACCTTGCCATTGATTTATATAATAAATAAATCTCTAGTAACTGGTACATTCCCAGAATCTATCAAAGTCGCAGTCATTAAACCACTCCACAAGTCTGGGTATAAGCGTGAAGTTCCAAACTATCGACCCATATCACTTCTCTCGAACATATAAAACATTTTTGAAAAGATCATAAAGACCAGGATAAAAGGATTTATGAAAAATTCAATTTGATTTTGGAAAACCAATTTGGGTTTATGGAGGGCGGATCGACTCAAGATGCTATAGCGGAGTTGACATGGAAAATATATAACGCTCTGCATGCGAGAAAACCTGCTATAGGTCTCAGAATAGAAAAGAATGAGAGTATGTGGGCAGACAGAACCATCAGCATGTAGGCCTCTCTATCGAGCCCATTATGCACCCACCGCTGCTGGTAATCGGTTCAGCTTTGAAGCTATCCTTTTTTGCGAGCGGAGGAGGCCAGCCATCTAACCGATACCTCTCTCACATTCTTTCTCTTCTCTCTTCGTTGATCTGGCTAAAGCTTTTGATACAGAAAGCCATCCAAATTTGACAGAAACCTTGGAAAATTTGGATACCGTGCAAATGTTATCAGTTGATGAAAAGTTATTTGAGTGACAGTGAACAATGCATCACTGTTGATAATGAAGTAAGCAGCACTAGAGTCGTCAGCTATGGAGTTCCGCAGGAAACGGTGCTCAGTCCTACCCCATTCATTATGTTTGTAAATTCACTGTTCCACTTACTTCTCCCTGCTGAAATAATAAGCTCCGCTGATGGCATAGTCTTTTTTTTCGAAGACTTTGTCAATTCATTTCCCCAAATCGTAGAATACTCCAATAGCAAATTACTCACAATCAACCTGAAAAACTGTATTCCTCCCATCTCTAGTTCTGAACCTAATCTCCCAGGCTATTGTGCTATCATTATACCAGTTGACGGTGATATAATACAATGAATATCCACTTGAACCGTTGGATATTTAGGGATTACGCTGGACAGTACTCTCGAATGGAATGCGCACATGAAAAACATGACACAGAGAATCAGATTCTTGCTATTTATGTTTGAATACTCAAACAATATCCTTGGTCTCAAACACCTACATATAATTCATCATGCCCTGGTTCATACACATTTGTCATATGGTATGATCGCTTGGGAAGGAGTCGTCAGAAATTACCTGAGGAATTTGAAAACGGTACAGAAGTGGATATTAAAAATCATGTTGAATAGACCGTATACCTACCCAAGCGATGATCTGTATAAGGAGACAGAAATGATGGATATTCGACAAATATTTGCCTTAACCAGCACAAGAATATAAAACAAGCCAAAAGTGTTGATCACAAATATTACACAAGGTCTAGAACAAATTCCATCGATATTCCAAGAATGTTGAAGACTATTGGACAACGAAGCTATTCATATCTGGCTCCCAAGTTATATGGCCTCATTTTTCCCCATCTCAAACTAATGAACTCTTTATCGCTCTTCAAATCCAAAGTGGGAACATGGATCTTGGATACATCCCGAACAGAAGTACATATCCTAATAGATATCAAGAATAACTGACCAAGTAGTAATATCAGTAATATCATGTATTGGAATCTCTTTCTTTTTCTTTTCAACTAGTTTGCACAATATTGTATTCTCTATAATTTTTTTTTAAGTGTTAACAATTGAACCGTGTTAAAATATCATTTTCATGCAACAACTTCATTAAACATAAAATCATCCTTTCAAGACCGTCCGCAATTCAAGTTATATCCGACCTCCACTTATGGCCCTGCCTCTATGAATTTTCGTTATTCATTTGCCACACTGGCTTGCAAATATTGATTTTACTATACTCCAACTATGTAACTATGTAATTATGATTTGTTTGAAAATATGAACAGGGTGTTCATAAAATCAGATGTGGAATCATCTATAAAATGAACTTTAGTCACTATCTTCCATCGTTCGGAATAACCTCCTCTGGGGTATTCATGTTGACAAGGAAAACATTCTCAATTGGATATTGAATAAAAAGATTTTCTGTGAATTGAAAAATCCAGGATAAAAATATTTATTCGATAATCAATTGAGAAAGTTTTCCTTTTCAATATGTAATTATGGTTTTTGGTAGGTTAATGAATATTATTATTATGATATTCAATGAGAGCAATTGGCGTTGGTATTATTATATAACGAAACTTTAGCGCAATGAAAAAAATTCCTGTTTTTTTTTTCGGAGCATTAATTTTTTTCTGAATGGATTCCTGGATGGAATGATGGTGCAATTGTTCAGAAGTGAAACTGGGAAGTGCTGCCTTAACTTTCAATCCAATGATATCCAGTTGGCTGGAAGTAATTAAAGTGAGTATTGAAGACACATGTAAGTTATCCTATGAAATATATTTTATCTGAACTCATTGCCAAAGAGACCATTGGATGA
Organism: Gonioctena quinquepunctata; assembly: GCA_018342105.1. Lineage (NCBI taxonomy): Eukaryota > Metazoa > Arthropoda > Insecta > Coleoptera > Chrysomelidae > Gonioctena > Gonioctena quinquepunctata. The sequence goes on along the minus strand of JAFIRS010006788.1, from coordinate 16,342 downwards.
AAAAAGTCAATTATTTTGGTTGATACGGAAATTTTAGTTGGAATATTCATGAATATTATAGTATCTTTATATTTACCTTACTTTTATTATTTTTTCAATCTGGTTTATAAAAGTAGATCAAGTATCTTTTATCTTAAGGAATAGTTTTGTGAAGAAGTATTTCGCCATCTGTCAAAATTATTTGAATACGTATTCTGGAAGTTCTATTCTGAGACATCGGATGTGATAGTTTCAATATTAATTTTTTTTTCTTTCAAACATTGATAATCCTTCATATGTTGGCTGATCGAATTCAGGACAAACCCTTCTATCGTAAGTTGTCTGTGAATGCTATTTGATTCTCTTACACATTTAGTATAGGTCTTTATTCAGAATTTTTTGAATTTGTGATGTTAGGTGTTCCCAAAAAACTTCTGATTATAATTCACGAAATGAAACTCAATATTTCTGGAAAGGTGCTTTCATTTTTATCAACTATTTTCCATTAATATACATTACCAAGCATCTGGCGATCAAATCTAAATTTAATAATGCAGAGTCTTCTATATAACCGAACGTTGAATAGGGCTTTTCAAAAGTCTCCTCCCCAACTCTCATTTCTGGAACGCTTATACATAAACAAGTGAAATTTGGAAACTGGATATTAAAGGTTGTGAAGGTTCCCTACTAGTGATGATATATGACGAAATCGTCAAAGATGACGTCACAAGGCCATTGTGGCCAATAATTTCAAATGAAACCTCACGGCAAGCGTCACTCCTTTCAGAAAGTATCGAAAAAACCTATTCAATGATACTAATTTTGTTTGTATTTATGGCAGTTTTAATGGCTCATTAGTAAACATCAAAATTTAAATTCCATTCAGTATGATATTAATCACAGATTTAAGAATCAGTATCTACATGGAGAAATTGCTCGAATTGACCCCCATCCACTTCCTGACAGTGAGATATCCTATTTTTTTAAACTCTTCTCGTACTTTTGCAAATGTGTCTGCGGAAATAGCGTCAAATTCTGCAACAATACGTTGTTTCAAAACGTCAATATTGTCAGGTTCAGTGGCGTAAACCTTCGATTTAAGGTACCCCCACAGAAAAAAATCCAAAGGTGTGAGGTCCGGTGATCGAGCTGGCCATTCCGTTGAACCTCGTCGTCCAATCCATCTACCACGATACTCCTCATCCAAATACCGTCTAACTGCACCGTAATAGTGTGGAGGAGCACTATCCTGTTGGAATGTTATTTCCAAATTGCCGAAATCATCTGGATTATCTTCAAAAATTTCAAGGATTAACGGTTCTATTGCGTTTTGCAACAGCTCCAGATAAACCTCACCAGTTAAATTAGTATATAAAGAAAAAGCCCAACGATGTGGTTTTCCAGGATACCTGCCCAAACATTCACCTTCTGGGGAAATTGGGTAAGTGTTTCACGACAAAGGTGAGGATTTGCGTCACTCCAATACCTAACATTCTGTGTATTCACATTTCCATTTACCATCACTAAAACAAATTGTTTTGACATAGTATGGCTGTTGGTTAATTTTAGTTTCCATATTTTCACAAAATTCTAGTCTTCGGTCTGGGTCATCGTCTGAGAGTTGATGAACCATTTTTAATTTGTATGGATGAAATTTGTTTTTTTTTTCAACACCCTGTGTACTGTATTTCGACTGGCTCCACAGGTAGATGCAACGTTGTTGAAGAAGTAGGATCAACTATTACTTCTGCCAGTATATCAATTTTTTTCTCATCAGAAATTTGTGGTCTGCCAGATCGTTTCGCATCATTAATACTACCCGTTGTTTCAAACCTACGAAGGAGCTCCCTTGAATAAGTCCTCGAAACGAGGCGATCGTGAAACCTCTCATTAAAAATGCGTTCTGCTTCATGAATATTTTGTCCAGTTTCACCAAGAATTAGGATCGCTGCTACTTTATCACCTGAAGCACGTACCATTTCGCTTCTTGAAGCACTTGAACGTTTGGCTCACAACAGTTTAACAAATTATTGAAATGTACAAAAACATTGAAAGACCCAAAAGCTGCTAAAACAGTTAAACGTTCGATCAACAATACACAAATTATTAAATGTACAAAAACTTGGACAATTACAAAAACGTCGAATCAGGAAGACTAACAAAAACGTCAGCTTATTTGACAACTGTCCAGAGGCGGAGTTTGAATTTGGAATTTTAGTATTAACTGATTTAATTCATCACAGCTTCGCGTTTTTTAAAAACTGCCATAAACACAAACAAAATTAGTATCATTGAATAGGTTTTTTCGATACCTTTTGATAGAGGTGTCGCTTGCCGTAGGGTTCCATTTGAAATGATTGGTCACAATGGCCTTGTGACGTCATCTTTGACGATTTCGTCATCTAACATCACTAGTAGGGGAGTTTACAACCTTCAATATTCAGTTTCCAAATTTCACTTGTTTATGTATATTCGTTCCAAAAATAAGAGCTCCCCCCTCTTACTTTCGAGAAGCACGGTATGATGAACAGCTAGAATGATTTCAATTGTTCATCAAGTTCCGAAAGCTATTAATTCAAGTTGCATTCCAACCAAACTCCAAGTGTAGAGTTTATACTTATATTTTTATGAATATTACATATATTCGCTCATCTGAGTTGAGGAGTGACTTTTATTATACAAATACCTGATATACAATTCTCAAACTCAAAATCGAACCCAAAAAACTTTAATACAAATCTGATTAGTACAATCGTTTTCATGTACATACTGCAAACAATATCTAACAGCGGTCATCAATACCAACGTTGGCTCCAATATTTTCAAAGTATTCGTCGCACCAGGAATACAGCAGAGGTACCCTTTCATCAAATCAACTCGTTCAGCATTGAAATCATGATTCATGGAACAATTGTGACATTTGTAAAAAACTTAAATAATTGCTTTTGTATATGAATTGTTATATACAAAATAATTGAATGTGTGAGTTCAATGCTATATTCTTGAGAGGAGGAATACAAAATCTTACTTTCATATTTCATAGAAACTTTGGATTTTCATTCTATAACCAAAGAGAAAAATCTGGCATCCAATTCAAAATCCAATTTCTAAACTTCCTTGATACATGAGGTGCTCAGTTTTGAAAACTCAACACCGTTCGGTTCTGAGTAGCATTTGTATTCTAAGTGAAACATGGGTCGTTACAAGTATTATTATGCTTGCCATATGTGTATATTATGGTCGGAGTATTTCTGTTTTTTGTGTCATTTGATTGTTTGGTAAATTGCTGAGATTTTTTCCAGAAACCAATCTGGGTATTTTTTTTGCAGACCTTTCAACATTCGTATATATTCTCTTTCCTCGTCATATTCAGATCGTGGAAGGAAAAAACAACAAAAACCCGTCGAGAAATTGATGGATATAACTACTGGTCTCAGATTTCACTTTCAAACTAACAATCGTGCTAACGATTGATAACCCCAATGATTTCACCTCATTCATTAAATTCCAGTTTTTTTGTAACATCTTTCCGAGTATTCAGAATCTGGAATGAGCTTGTGGTTCTGGGTTGGTGACTGATTGGCAGAAATCATTCGGTTAATGCAATAATGTATTCTGATTTATGACAGTGAACAGTGCACACAAGAAATTGTAGAGCTCAACCAGTATGTCTTTTGAGTGCTGTAAAACCAAAGTATTAAGTTATTACGTTTGTGGAGCATGTTCAGGTATTCATTTATCACGAGAGTTGCTTGAGGAAAAAACAAGATGAAATTCGATACCTGAGTGGAAACATTATTACCTGCTGTAAAGACGATTCTATTTCCGAAGAAATAGAAGAAACCAGTTTTGTGGAAAAAACAATACAAGACATGAATAAAGATAGCCTGGCGAGAGAAAAATACATCTTAAAACTGGAAGAAGCACATGAATCTTTCTTACAAGAAACTGTGAAATCAGAGACTGAAACAAATTTTTTAGTCCAACGACAAAAAGTTATCATCAAGGAAATGCAAGACAAGACCACAAAACTACAGGAAGGAATCGATATTATTGAGATATAAAGTAGAAACAAAAAACTTCGGTACACAAACAATAAATGAAGAAATCTAACACAAGTCCACTTCTACACCACTGAATACATTCTCCATCCATCCATAAATAATTTCAGAAATGCCTCAGTAAAATCAACTTGGCTTTCTGATATTTCTAACAGAAAATGGAAGCAAAATGCAAAAACAGTAAATCGAAGGCGAAAATAATAATTGAAAAACAAATTATTTCAGTTTGGGGTCAAAATGGGAGAAACATGGCAGAATACCTGAAGAGACAAGCTGGTGAAAATTTTCTACTCCAGACTATTTTGAAACAAAACTGCTATGAGAAAGTGCTGATGGACACAACTCTCGAGACCATCACAAATCTTAGCAAAAATTATATAATCATTTTGTGGTTCCAAAACTATATCTCAAACATAAGAACCCTGAATGAGATTCTATCAAACAAGGCCATGTATATACAGATATAAATAGGGTGATATTCAATATAAATTCTGCACTGAAAAATATTTACATGAAGCAAAAAATGCCACACAATATAGTAGAATGCAATAGAGTGGTCAGGAGAACTAACTATAATACTGATGGCTAATAACTCAAAAAATCAGGAAAATGGTTCTTATGTGAGGCTGTACTACATCATACAGAAACCCACTCCACTTTGACTCAGAAAAGTGCGAGAACCACTCACCATCTGGAAACATACACGTTCAATCAGACGAGTATGTGATCAGTTATCCCATACTTTCTCAAACTGTAAAAATTTGGAAACTTAAAAGTTTACAAATTTTTATCCTATTGCAACTGAAACCAGGTATTTAAAGTAAGCTGAAGGTACAAAAAAAAAAATTCGGAAACACTATAAATTCCCAGGCACACAAAAAAATTGAATAGGCATGCTATCAAATGAGTTTAAAACCCAACCCTAACTTTCAACAGCCCTGTATACTGACAGGCGAAAGGTTGAAAAGTATACAAATCAAACAAAATATTTACAATTATAGCATTTACAAAGCTAAAGTTCAACTCGTTGCACTCTGGCAAACTAAATGAGTGAAGGGAAAAGATACATTTGAAAAATTCAAATGAGTAAATAGTAGCATTTACCAAGCTAAAACTTCAGTTCTCTGTTTACACCACAGACTAAATGAACGAAAGGAAAAAATGTTGCGATGAATGACAACATCCAGGCCCAGAAACTGTGTAACCGGAGTCCTCCCAAACAATCCAGCCAAAGTGTCCTCGTCGCTGCAAGGTATTGGAGTGCTGCGCCGTTGAGGAACACTCATAACCACTCGTCCCAGATTCTTGAAACAACCACCGATCCCACCGAATCAGGACAAGAAAGGCCCCATTCAGCACAAACCTGGTGAAACAAAATAATTCCAATATGAAACATAACCAATTTTGGTTTTACCAGCTGTCACCTACAACTGAAGTAACTACAGCGTCACCAAACTAAAAATGAACTTATGGTTCACGATACAAAATACCAAAAAGGGACGGGAATGTTCCCTGATCACCCGTAGGCTCAGACTAACCAAATACAACCCCCAATACCTTCCCTTCGAAAGATCCTGAAAAAATTCAACAGCCAGACCGAACTATGCACGCACCTAACAAAAGCGAGTCCCTTCAAAATTTTGAATTTGCGCTAATTTAACTATAAATTAGCCAAGGAAAACAGACAGATAAGATAAAGAAATAAGATAAACAGATAATAAAAAGATAAGATAAACAAGGTAAGATAAGATAAATAAGATAAATAAGGTAAGATAGATAAGATAAGATCATATGAGAGATTCAAACTCAACCAACGAATGGAAATTAACACCCTAACTCGATATTACAGTAACCACGATATGTTGCCAAAATTGTGAAATATCAAAACTTATTACCTGAATAGAAGGTATTATCAAGAAATTTGATGTTTCACTGGAAAATTATTAAACAATCTGAAACGAAGTGAAATACATCACTTCCAGTTAAAGATATAAATGTTTAATACGGCAACGATACGAAACGATATTATTAGACAATCTCCAACGAAATGAAATACATCATCTCCAGTCAGAGATCCAATTGTCTAATGCGGCAACGATACGATAAGACATTATTAGACTATCTCAAACGAAATGAAATACATCATTTCCAGTTTGAGATCTGATTTTCTAATAAAGCCACGGGAAGATAAGAAACGAAAAGGAAATGACAAAGTGAAATACATTGATGCAGTCTGTAACCAGATTTCATGAAAGACAAAGTAATTTTGTATAGATTCAAATTGAAAAAACTACAAAGAAACAGCAAAAATGATTCAAAATCAATCTCTCACATAAGGTGTTGACAAGGTTCATTTTTGGAAGTACAGAGTTTCCATCAGGAATTACCAAAAGATAAACACTTCCTCAAGTACAACCTTAGTCGACCCTTTTTGCTACGTTCTACATCAACATATACACTTCTTCCTCAAAAGTTGACTTTGACAACTGAATGATAAGTTACTGCAAATATTAGGAAAAAGCAAGGTAAAAGGTGTATAGATATATCTCTCAAATAACCAAAGGATACTCAACTAAATATTAAACGAGTACTAAACCGAAAAGAAAAACCCCTGCAAGGTAATAGATGTATAGTATTTCTCCTTTTACTCAACATCTGGTATATGCCATGGTGAGAGCAGTCTCAGGCCCCCGTTCACAGAGCCCTAAGAATAGTAAGATAAGAAAAAGAAAAGATAAAGAAGGAGTATGCCCTCTCACGAGAAGTTACGAGAAAAATATTTAGTCGCCTGAACTCTCGGACCCAGCACTAAAATATTCTTCATCAGATAAATTTGAATCTTATCAACAAAAGCGGATTTGAGATCCTTAACATGCCAACGTCCTAAGTCTTTTGCCATCCATGTCTTTAAGCTCATAAACCAAGTTAGAGATAACCTTAGAAACAATACAGGTATAAATTTGGGAGCCAATTTTGCGGAATAGTTATTCGGAGCTGAAGAAAGAGTTACGTTTTCTTAAAGTCTATCACCGACATGAGAATTTCAGCTCTCTTTTTTTCAAGTTATAGTGACGAGCATTCCGAATATAAGCTTGATGTAACTTTTACGAACATCAACAAACAATTTTGGAAGTTCTTGAATATCATCGATTCGCTGTGATTTATCAGTGATAGTAAAGAATGTTATTTTCATTTTCTGAAATTTTGCCATAAAAATCTCCTGTAACAGGAATTTTCTAGCAAAATTTAAAAAGCTGGAAGAATATTCAGTAACCTCATGTTTTGCTAATCTGATGGCTTGAGCAACTTTAAAGAATAGATGAATCCCATGTTTTATGATTATCATGAATATAACAGCGAATGGATGTGACTATCACCTTATTAGCTCTTTCAGCAAAATTAACTTGAGGGTGATATTTGGCATTACCAAATCTTTTGAACTCGATAATCTGTCATTAGCTTTTTGAATTCTTTGCTAACGAATTGGCTTCCATTGTCCACAATAAAAATTTGAGGCACACCATAGATAAGAAATACATTATTTTCAATGAATTTTACGATATTTTTCGAGATAGCTTTAGACATTGGATGAACTAAAAGACATATTTGGTAAACCAGTCTACGACGACCAAAACATATTGGTTACCATTTTTGGACCTAGGATAAGGACCTAACAAATCTCCGAAACACATTGTAAAGGTAAAATTTACATTATTGTAAGATCCCATATGAACCTCTTCTGGAGTAAATTCGAACTTTTATAAGCAGCTCAAACAGGACATTTCTTAACATCACCTATAGACATCTTTGCGAATTTTTGGCCAGTAATATAATTCTAAGATACGAAAAGGGGTTTTTTGATTTCCCTAAATGGGACCCGTTTTCGTTATCATGATAAAACTTAAAAATTTCTTGCCGATTGGCAAAAAGGTACAACTATTTTAAATATTGTTTTACTAACTAGATTGTGGGGGAAAAAGATTTTGTTTGTAGAAAATATTTTTTGGCAGGAATGAGGTTGCTTCCGGAGTTTTTGGATTTTCTGGATCTATTACCATGCATCCGGTGAAAAATAAGAACATCGATAACAGAAATTTAAACAACCAGACAGAGACAAGGCATCTGCCACTACAAAGGAACCTTTCCGATGCTTAATAAAAAGTCAAACTGAGAAAGTTTCACGGCCCATCTAGTCAAACGTCAGAAGGGCTAGATAAGTTATGAAGAAATAAGGGAGGCATGGTCAGTTTCAATCTGAACTTGGTTCCTTCGGTATACTTCGGAACTTTTCTATCCCCCCACTTGGGCGCCAATTTCCAACACCCTTACTTTTTTAACCCCAGATTTTTAAATTATATGATTCAAATTTCAAGGGAAATCACTTTCCGATAGGCTGCTCAGATGGTTGGTTGGGCCGTGGTAAGGTTCAATTGATTTTTTCCTAGTTAATCAAATTTGGCCACTAAAAATTATACATTAATTAACTTGACTAGTTCAAGGGGTTGGGGCCCCAAGACCTAAAGACAAAAGTCAAAGATAAATAAAATTAAATAAATGTTACCAAACTTGTATGGAAGGCAAATAAATATGCAATAAATCAACTTAACAAATTTATTCCAGTTGGAATTTTGAAAAAGGGATAAAAATAAAAAATTAACAAATACTAGAAATATTGAACTTGAATGGAAAAATTACATAAAAAGAAACCAGTAATTTTGACTCTGATCAAAATTCGAACATTTACACCTTTTGATTCCCTCCAGTTGTTGGTCCGAATATACCTTGGAGATTTGAACGAGATGAGGAAGGCTATTTTTAGGGAAACTGGTCCCACGGTTCTAGGAGGAACTTGGTTTCAGCGGTTACGATTAAGTTTGGCGTGGGTGGTTTCTTTTGTTTTAGACCCCCTTATCCGGAAATTTTAGTTGATCTTACGGACCAGTGCCGATATTGATGTGCTGAAGACCTCCCAGGCTTCCCAGTCCTTCCGTCTCCGTAGATGGGTTCCCTCCGTGGGGATATATCACGGAAAAGATAGGAATCAAAATATGTACAAAAAGGGGGAAGGAAGGATATCCTTTGAACCTCAAGTTTTGTTTCAAATTTTTGAAATTTAAAAGAAGATGCAAATATTTGCCCTAAAAATCTCAATCTATATAAAAAAGGAAGGTTACAGTGAAAAAACAAAGAAATAAAAGCTTCAAATTGCCTTTTTCTGGGGTTAAATTTATAAGTTAATTTTAATTTTAAAAAATAAAAAAGAAAAATTTAAAAAAACAAACAAACCTCCCAAACGTTTTTTTCAAATTCCCGTTAAATTTTGGGAAAAGGAAGTTTTAAGGTGATTCTATGTACCAAAAAGGGTAAAAAAAAATTTAATGAGGAAACACAAAGGAAAATATATAAATTTCCTTGAAATTTTTACCAGAGAAAAAATATAGTATTTTTTAAAACAAATACTTAAAATTCCAAGAAAAAATCTATTATTTTAAAAACAAAATTTTAAAAAATTGCCAATTTCAAAAAATATATTATTTTAAAACAAGTTCCAAAGGGAAAATTAAAGCGTTATAAAAAATCTCTAGTAAAGCTCAAAAAAATGGGGGTTTTGGAACCAAGATAATAATCAGAGTAAAAGTATACTTTTAGAAGATGAAGAGAGAGCACGTCTTTCAATGGACGATCTCTTGAAAAGATAAAGTGAAATAATTCTTTTTATAGAAGAATTTTCAGGAAAAAAACGAAGGGAACACGTCTTTCATGGGAAATTTTAGGGTAAAGATAATGTTAAATAATTCTTTTAATTGAAAAATTTTTAAAAAATAACTGAAGAGGGTGACCTAAAATTTCAATTTGGGGACAACTCTCTTAGATAAAGATAATTTGAAATAGGGGGAATTCCCTTTTCAAATCGATAAACAGGTAATTCTCAAAATTAGGGGAAAGAATTTCCCCGCTCTTGGCGTGGGTGCTGGAAGTGAATTGACTCTGCAACGATCAAAATCAAATAAGCTACACTGGGAATTGAATGGATTAATAGATATAAGAAATTTATTAAACGGAAATCAACTTTACGCTTGAGGCATATATTGAATCGAGTGTTCTGAGAACCGTTAGGCCAGAGGTACCAACTCTCTCGATAAGCAATTCTTTCTCAAGAAAAATTACTCTCATAAACATATAGTTATGAAATAAAGAAAATTGCTTACAGAGAGCCGTCCTATTAGTCCTCCGAACAATCAAATGCCCCTTCACTTCAATTGGAATCCTTGGAACAAACCGGGGTTGTGGAGGTACATAAGCTCTAGTCCATTCAAATTACCAATTAACTGGTACCTAAAAAATGCAAAAGCGTAGAACTGATTTCCAATGAAAAAAATCAGTTCCCAATATCGGAACAGATGTTACGTTAGCCACAATATGTACTATGAATGATTTGTCAAAATGGCCGAAATATCTATCTTTCCTTCAAAAATTACCATGCGGTATATCCAAAATTCTAATATTACAAGCATAAGAAAAAAAGAGAATTAATCACTACGGCATTTTAAAAGATAAAGAGAATAATATTACTCTAAACTCCAGCAGTGAGCTTATTTCATCTATAGAGTTTACAAACAAAGCCAACTCCTCAGTACATCCTATCTCGACGTTCTATTCAAGAAAGAGAACGATTATCCTTTCAGTTCGGCGAAATCACAGTTCACCTGTTTTTCATTCTCAGTTTCTTTCCTATTTAAAAACTTGGAAAAACCAAACGCTCGATAAACGCGATCGACACGAAAATGAAATGTCACGGTCACACTGTCAAAATACCATTTTCTAGGGACAATAATGAATGCACATTCTTCACGACCTGAGCGCAGTGACTACTGACCCGTACTACCGTAAAGATAACCGGAAAAGTTATGAGAAATTGGTTGTGTAAGGACGTAACGAAAAATTCGTTACAAAACAAAATATGGAAAAGAGCAACCAATTTTAGCGATGTTAATACTGAACACATCTATCGAAATTGTCCCAGGTATCATTTTCCACAGACCAGTCAATGAATGCCGACCAAATTCTCCTAGTTCATCAGCTAATGTAACCAACCCAAACTTAGATAGTGATTTCTTATTCCACGGACACTTCCACAAAAAACCGGAAAATATGAGAGGGTAATGTTAACTTCCAAATTTCCCAGAATGATAATATCTCAATCTGTGATATTTCCACGAGAAATTTGAAATAATATAAAGGATTTTTAAATTACTATAAGCTCAATCGAGGTGTTTGGGAATTACTAATTTGACGTCCTTCGCTTATCAGATTGGCACAAGGATAACCATCCTGTAAACAATTTTCATTTTGGTAACCATGAAATAGCTGCTATCTATGCAAAACAAAATCAAAACACGGTGGAGCCCTCACTTTGGTTAACAAAATAAAAATATTTTCCGAATTGGCCAATAAAAAGGCTATCAATTGAATCTAAACTGAAATATGTTGCAATTCACTACAGCATAAATGACAAAAAAGTTGCTGCGAACAGGGTACAGATCTCAAGCTAGTCAAATTAGTACCTTCATGGAATGTCTAACACAAGCACTCCACCTGGCATCGCCGTTCTGAATTCACTATTCTTTGTGGGGATTTCAATATAAACTGTCACAAATTGGATTTAAATACCAAACTAGTGTCCGATTATTTGCAATTCATATCAGATGAGCAAAAATCCTCAAGGTGCCACCAGAATATTCACATATTAAAATGCACACACAAGATCAACATGCATTGATTATATGGCGACCAATCAAAATTTTAGTGCTATATAGTACAACCAAATATAAAACTGATCACTTGGCTCACATCCTGGTATACCAAGAAAAAATATTTCAGAGCATAAAAAATACAATCTCATCTAACATGAGATGTAGTTTATGTGATGACAATATTGCTGGATTGCAAAATGAGTTAATTTATGAGGTTTCACTTTAATTTACGTTTTCAAATGGACGAAGCGTTTAATTATTTTTGTAACTTACCCTTTGGTGCTCCGATGTATCACGTCAAAGAACCCCGACCCTTTATGAAATCCAACCATAAATGTTGAATACTCGTGATATAATCGATGAAGCTAAAAATTGAAGTTGAGTTAAGTTAATGTTCGGCTTCCCTCTTACCCCAAAAGCTGAAACTCACTCGATTGAACGAGTATAAATCGAGATTGCAGCACAAACAAAATGTAAGTTCTCAAAAATAAATTATTATTCCAAAAAAAAACCAGTCAGAAAACAAAACTAAAAAATATGGGAATTATCAATGAAGAACTAGGAAAGAAAAAAATAGCGAAAAAATCAATATCCCTTGAACAAGATGGTGGGTTTTAAAAAAGACCAAGATGGAGTGTCAGAACTATTTTCTGAATACTTTTTCAAATGCAGCAGAAATTTCCGTTTTAAATTACTTCGGGCAAAACTTGTCCTCACCTAATACTGTTACTGGAATTGTTACTATAATTCAAACCCTTTCCCTCTTACAATTACTGAATATGAGATAATGAAAGCCCTATCTGAAATGAAGAAAATAAAAAAATTTGGGGGCTTGGATGAACTCTCAATCGTCACAATTAGAAAATATCACCTGCCATTTTGTACCATTGACCTCCCAATGAATAAATCCCTCATTCAAGTATATTTTTAAAGTTGGAGAAAAGCACTCTTAATCTTTTTTGAAATTTCACCGAGATGGATAACTAAGGAAACCCCCCTTGCTCTCCCTTATCAAAATTTTTCCCGAAAAAGTTGTCCCCCAGATAATTTAAACAAATGGGCCCCTTACGTCTAGAAACATCTACCTATTACCTCCTAATTATGGGGGGGTTAAAAAAAATTCGTTTCTGTCGGGGGACCCCGTAAACGAAAAAGAGATGAGTGTAAAATTGTGGCAAAGTTGCATTTTAGAGACCTATTCAATGATGTGAAAAAAAAATTTTTAGCTTTTTTTGGTTCTGGAGATATACGGGAAAAAAAAAAACCCCCCAAAAATTTTTTTTTGCCTGTATTTTTTTATTCGCGGCATATTGAAAATCTGTCCACATTTTCTTTGGCACTTGATGGGGGTAAAGATATGTTCATTTTTTTTATACAGGGTGTCATCTGCTTGGGCCCCCCTTTTTTTAAATTTTTAAATACGGACCTGTTTTTTTTGTTGTATTTTTTCTCGTGACGTTCACTTATAAAAAAATTTTTAATTTTTAATTTTATATTTCAAAAATTTTTTTCGGAAATTTTTTTTATAAGGGGGGGAAATTTTTTCCCCTTTTAAAATTTTACGGCCCGGGAAATTGGTTGACTGAGTTAAAAAAAAAAAAACCCACCCCCCGTACCATAGTTTTTTTCGGGGGTATTTTTTTAAAGGGCCCCCAAATTTCCCTTATTTCTTCACATTTCAAATGCTTTTTGGCTTTTTAAAAACTTGAATAGAAAACCTTTTTGATTATCTAAAAATTACAAAAAAAATAGTTAAAAGTTTTTTGCAAGTAAAAAAGGAAATGAACAATAAACCCAAAAACAAATAAAATTTTTTAAAAAATTTTGAAAATAGTAATTTATAAAAAAAAATTTAAATTTAAAAATGTTGAATTATCCTTCCTTTTGAGTTTTTTTTGAATTTTTTTTTTCATATTATTTTTCCCCTTAATACACTTTTTTTGCTGCATTTTTGGGAAACTTTAAAAACCCCAATCTCAAGTCTTCCTTTTTTCTATCTCTCCCCATAAATCCCTGTCCCCATAAAAAATTAAAAAGTAAGATTGGTGATCTTCGGCCATCTTATTCCCATTATTTCTATCCATCTTTTGTTGAATGTTGGTATTGAAACTGATTAACCTCTCTTGTACAATGGGACGGGCCCCCACAATTTAAAACCCCGATTATTCAACCTACCTATTGGAATATCTTCGATATTCAGTGAAGGTGGCCCTTGAACCCAAATAACGTTCCCCTTCAATGTCCCCCGGAAAAATATATGGCCCAAAATTTTTTAAAACAAAAAAATTTCCCCCCCCTAATTAAACCCAAATGCATTGAGGGCGAACCCTTGAAATTATTTTCGGTCGAGACCAGACATTTTCATTATTCCTATTAATACACCCCAGTTTGTGGGCTCATCGGGCCCAAAAGATGTTATTCAAAAAAATTTCCCCCCCCCCTTACGATTTGTCCCCCAACCAGTTGCAGAAATTTTTTTCTTTTATCTCCTGGGTGTAATTTTTGAACCGTTTTAATTTTTTAAACATTTTTAAAATTTATGCTTCCTGGGGGGGCCAAACTGCTTTTTGGAAATTCAATTATTTTGCAATTTTTCCCATGATTTGATGGTTTCCTTAAAACTAAAATTAGTAATATTACTGAGGTTTATTAAAATTTAAAAAAAATTACTTTTTTAACAATACTTTTTCTATTTCGGCTGGGTTTGTTACCATAACTTTTCGGGGGCTTTTTAAAGTCAAATTCGCGAGGGGTTTTTTGGAACAAAAGGTTTTATGCGGGGTTTTTCCCCCTTTTTTGGGTAAATTTTATTACCGTTGGGGGCATAACTGTTTCTATGGTTTTTTTTTAAAAAATTTTTTCCTGCCCCTTTTTTTTTGGGGAAAAAAAATTTTTTTCACCAATAAACTCAAAAATATACAACAAAAAAGCAAATGCAAAAAATTATCGACAATTGTTCTCATTTGCCTTTAGATTTCATGGTTTTAAAAATGGTAACTAAAGACATTGCAACTTATAGGTAAGATTAAGTAACTAGGAAAATTTGGGGTTAGATCTTTCATCTCCCAAAAACCCTTTTGGGAAAAAAAAAGTGGAAACTTTTGGTTTTGGGGGGGTTTTTTTTGTTTTTCCCAAAATCGAAAAAAATGTATTAACAATAAATAATATGAAAAACGAGTTCAAAAAAGTCCCCGAAATGGAAAACCCCAAAATTTTTAAAATTTTTTTCGTTTAATTTTTTTTTTAAAATTTCTTCATTTTTTTTTTTACAATTATAGTGTTCTTTCGTATGTAAAATTTTGCTATAACTTTTTTCCCTTTTCAAAATACATATGTATAAACTATTTTTTTTTGAGTATTTTCCCGATAATCATAAAAAATTTTGCTATTCAAATTTATTTTAGAAAAAATCAAAAAGGCTTAAAATGTAAAAATAATTGGTACCTAAAAATGAAAAAAAAATTCTAAAAAAAACTATGGAATGAGGGGGGTAAAAATTTAGTGTTTTTTTTAGTAAAATAATTTCCCCCCGGGGAATTTAAAAAGGGGAAAAAACCCCCAAAAATTTTTAAAAAAAATTTCGAAACTTCCCCAAAATAAAATTTAATTTTTTTCTCAGTTAAGTGAACGTCGACATCCCAAAAATAAAAAAAAACAGGGCCTATTTTAAAAACAAAAATGGGGGGAATCAGAAACCCTTATAAAAATTCATAAAATTCCCCCGGGGCCCCCCCAAATTCCCCAAAAAATTAAGATTTTTAATATTTTGCAATAAAGAAAAACGGCAAAAAAAATTTTTGGGGTTTTTTTTTTCCCGTTTTCTCAGAACCAAAAACAAATTTTTTTTACATTTTAATGGTTTAAAAACGCCCTTTCCCAATTTAAAAGACCTTTTCTCTTATCGTTTTCGGTCCCCCGTAAAAAAAATTTAATACCCTTATATCCGAAATTTGCAATAAATATGGGACCTCATATTTTTTGATATAAAATTTTATACGTTTTCCGAAATTTTTTAAACAATTTTCGGGTTTTGAAATAGACAAATTGGGTAGAACTTATGAAAAAGAATATTCATAATCTAATGGATTGTCATCCCAAATCGAAAAAGTTAAAAAGGGGCTACCGGGGGTTTTTTTTTAGGCCGTTACTGTTTCTCCTCTATAAAAAATTTTTCCCCCAAACATAAAAATTTTGCAATGTTTCCCTTTTTATACTACGGGTATATCGGGTGGGGAAACCCGGGGCAAAATCATCAGAAATCGCCAGTATTGATATTCAGCACCTGGTGCCAAATAATAAGCCATTCAAAAATTCGAAATCGCTCAGTGTTAATTCTCACTTTGGACAAAAAACCAAATGGTTTTTAAAAAATGATATTCAAACTCCCGAAGGAATAAAAATTTTTTTGGGGGCCCACCAGACGACAATTTGAATTGGTAAAACGTCCATTTTGTCCCCCTTTAATGAAACAAACTAGCCCAAAAAAAGGGGTTTAAACCCGTTTGGATGAACTCGGTAAATCAACAAAATTTTTATGGTCTATTCTCA
>JAFIRS010006787.1:0-31946 GCA_018342105.1 Gonioctena quinquepunctata | reverse complement strand
AAAAGATCTATAATACACAGTTTACTACACAATTCATAAAACACAGACAACCAATTAACTATACAATTGTTTTGAACGACCAGCACAACGAATGGGACAAACAATATTGTAAATATATATATATATATATAAAATTTTTTTCTAACCCCTCCTGGGGTTTCCCCCAAGAAAACTCATCAATAGAGTAGTAAGTTTTTGCGGTAAAAAAGATTTGGTACCCTTTTTTAAAGACCATGCCATTTGGGATTTAATCCCAAATACTAAAATTATAAAAGTAAAACCCCATAGTAAAAGGGGGATGATTCTGAAATCTGCCCAATCTACTATATGGTTGAGGGGGTTGAGTTTTTTTGTGAAGTGTTCATGGATATGTTCATTTTTTTTTGGGAAAAAAATTGAAATATTTTTTTTAATGTACATCAAAAGTTTGAAAATATACAAACAAGGACCAAATAAATTAAATGAATGAATAATGGTTTACAATGTTCACTGCCGATGCACCTGCCAGAATTCTAATCCCCTTTTTTTCTGAATAACAAAGATTTCCATTAGTTTTTAGCTGATAAACCCCATTGTTCAAGGTAAAGGAAAAAATTTGAATTAAACTATGGTATAAAGTTTGAGAACACTGAGAAAACAGTAAGTCTCAACTGACGCAGTAAATATATATGTTTACTCAGCAAAGTTTAACACTATCAACATGGAAAATTTCCAGGTAAGTTTATTACCCAATATCAACCCCTAAAAACCTGGCACAATTTCTTGATGAATAGTTTTATTATCAATTTCAACCAAATGGTTTTCATCTATTGTTAAATTTTGAGAAAAGGGTTGATCATTTGAGATTTAGCGGGTATTCAACAGTAGGCCATTTGAGAACACCACCAAAAATTTGATCTGTTACTTCCGGGAGCTTTTAAAAATTTGATTGAATAGTCCCAAAAGGGATCCCCAATATTAGTGTCATCAGCAAAATAACAGTAAGGGAAGCTTTTAAAACAAAATTTCGGCAGATCATTTAAAAAAAACTAGAAACAAATTCTCATTGAAATCGTTGCCTGGAATTATTTTGCCCACCAAAATGTTTCGTCACCAAATAATCATGATTGAAACCAATGCCTTTTAAATCAAAATTCCCAAAGAAACTTTCCCCAAAAATTTAAAAAAATTTCCGCTAGCTGACTGCAAACATTTTAAGAGGCGTATTTTTTTATTTTAGCTCCCCCTCCGAATAAAAAACCCTTTAATTTATACCTGCCCCGTATCTAAAATGAATATCATTTGATCTGACGAATTTGAGCCTTTTATCTCTACTAAATGAATCGTTTGAACTAATTTGAGAAGCTTGTTTTTAGAAATATCCCCTTTTTTTCTACATATTTGTTTCTTAAGGGTCGATTTCGTTACAAAAATAGCAGGGAAATTTAGGTTAGGCTTGGTAGTCTTTGTCGCTACTAACTACTAGCGACGGGGCTGGTCGTTTTTTGAAATGCAATTTTGTGCGTAATGCCCAGCTCTACCACATTTGAAACAAACTACTCTCACGTCGGGAGGTCGCGGTTCTTTTTCAACATTTGTGGCGAAATCAGCTTTTGGATTCCTAGATAAATTACTATAATAGTGATTTGACCTACCAGCTTGACTTTTCAGTTGTTGGATTCGTATGAGCAGCTGCTGTATTTGTGGATCCTCCGCCTTCTTCTCGGGGTTGCTGCCTCTGAGGTTGTTACTGGATGTGCTCGCTTCTCCCACCATGAATTCCGTCGTTTCGATCCGTTGTTCATTTTTTCTGAGTTGTTCCCACGAAGAATTGTCCTTGAGGTTGATTTCCTGGTCCGACATCTCTGGGTTGACATCGTAGCATAGTTTGAGCATTTCGTGAAAATAACACCAAACGGCTTCTTGGAAGTGTTGTTTTCGGCTAAGCAGTTTGACACAACCCTGTTCCTGAACTTTCTCCCTATGGAATGAGTCGGTCAACTTTTTGGCGGCTTGGGCGAAATCTTCATAGTCCTCCTCAATTGTCTCAAAATAATCGAGTGCGGCCCCACTTAAATAGCATGGTAACTGCACCAATTTGGTTTCGTCGCTCCATCGATTTGCACGAGCGGCACGGTTGATGTGTTTTGAAAAGTCCACTACACTTTCTTTGACAGTTCCAGAAAATGATATGGGATTTACAATCAATTCTGGCCTCGGTCCCCGAATTTAAATCCAATCGATATTTTTTGTGAAGTCACTTGAAGGCCCTAGTTTATACGGTGCCAATAGAAACCAAAGAACAACTTCGTCAACGAATCATTGCTGGTTGTGACGCTATCCGAAATACACGTGTACGTGGGTCCATGAGACGACGAGCCGACGCATGCATAATGGTGCAAGGTGGCCATTTTGAACAATTACTTTAATTATTACCCTCAACTAACTGTTTTAGTATTAAATTGGTCTTGAAAACTGTTATTATTATTAGTATTGAATTGTAATAACACTCAATTCCTATTTTAAATGAAATAAAAGAAATCTTTAACTAAATTTATTTTGAATTAAAAAATCTTATTATTCAAAATCACTTGCATCGATTATTTCAAACCCCAATAATTCGAAAACAGTTGCTCGCAGCGACCTCTACCAAGAATATATTTTTTACACAAAAATGTTATAAAAATCTATTTTTCCACTAGAAAACATGATACAGGTACGTACAAAAAAGTTATGACATTTCAAATGACTGAAACGACATGTAGGTGGCGCCACCCCCACGAAAGAGACAAACTAACATCAAATTTGATTTTGCCATTGAAAAATACTCCCTGATACCAAAATTCACAATTATTTTGAAATGTATTCACAAAAAATAAAAATAAGAATTCAACTTTGTCACCCTGCGTCTCAGAAACGAATAACTTGCGGACATATGTTTATAGAAACTTTTTTTCTTATTTTAACGCCAGCAACATGCTCCTAAATATTCTACACGTACTTAAAGCATAAAGTTCGCAGCATATGGAAAACTTTTTTATTATAGATTTCTCAAAAAAAATCATTCGCGATAAGAACCTCTGCTTCATCTTAAACCTAAATTACGAACACCAAAATTGAATTTTATATGACCCTATACGAGGGAGATAGAAAAGCATGCTTTGTTTTCAAAATAATATGATCCCATCACTTCATTTCTCGCGGTAGAATTCAAATTCATGGGGAAATATTGTTCTAAATCGAATGTTGATCCAGAAATTCGAATCATAGCCACTTATGACCAATTTCATTTTTCAACTCTTTTTCCCATTTTTTCCTCATCGCTCTGTACAACATGAGGAATATTATGCTAGACGAATGGTATATTATTAGATATGATGATATCATTCTCTGAATGTTTTCTCATTTCTCCCTCCCATCGGAAAATCACATTAATTGAATTATGTGACGGAATTTCACAAAATCTTGCTGCAAATAGTAAATTCTGAAAACTGAATTTTCTCCAAGGTATGATGCCAGAATGCCAATTAATTTATTTTCACAATACAAATAACATTTCTTGAAACAAATATGTCCTATGCTTTATTCTACGTAGAATCCTCCATTCTCAATACACTGCATAGTACTGCGGTGCATTGCATTAATGAACATTTCTTAGTATCTGGGGAGCTATTCCCCGAATACAATCCCTGATAGTATTCTCCAAATGAGGTATATTTTGAAATGGTCTTCTTGAATATACCTTCTGTTTGAGATATCCCCATAAGAAAAAAAAACAAAGGAGTGAGGTCCGGTGACCGGGCGGGCCAAGCGTCATTGGAATATCTACCAATCCATCGATTTGGAAATGTTCCGTTTAACCACCTTCTCACTTCTAGCGTAGCATGAACGGATGCACCGTCTTGTTGAAAATACATTCCAGCTCTCATGTCCAGAGGAATATCATCTAAATAATCGGAGAGAAACGTTTGCAGCATTCTTAATTATCTGGCAGAATTCAGTGGTTGTCTGAAAAATACTGGTCCAACAATAATGTCATTAAGAATTCCGCACCAGACGTTAACTTTGAAGTGATATTGGTCTCATTGTATCCTGAAATGGGGATTATTATCTGCCCACCATCTCCAATTCTGGGAGCTGACTACCCCATTTGATGTGAAGGTGGACTCGTCACTATAAAGAATTTTTTTCGAAAACTGTCTATTATCTTCCATCATAGACTGAAACCAGAAACAGAAATCCAAGCGATTATTCGGATCTCTCGGTTTCAAAGTGTGTATGAATTTTGGTTTATACGGTTTGAATTTATTAATACCTAGAACTCTTCTCATTGATCGATCGGACATACCAGGATTTTCTCCTCTTTGCGATAATGACATTCTTGGATTTCCAATCGTAGACAGCATAATATTCATAACAGTTTCTTCATTTTCAGTTATCGCTCGTTTATGTGTCACTTTGTATTTTTTTTAAACCGATCCAGATTCCTTGAATGTTTTCTAAATTCTTGTAATTGTCGAATTATAAACGTTTTCACCTGGATGTCATTCATTAAAAATTTTGGCAGTGTCTCTACAAGTATGGTAATTGTCACCATGTATCATTACAATCTCCACTCTCTCCTGTATACTTAGTCGAGCAGCCATGATTGAATTGAAAAACTACTGAAATTACTCTACAGATTTGTGAGTTATTCTTGATGCGTCAAAAATGGTTTGTATACAATTAGAAATGAATTTGTCTTCAAAGCCAACTGTGATCGGCAAATGTTCTGTATCTCAATCATTTACAGTAAAATTCAAAGAACAAAACTATGGAAGCTGGGTATTGCTATCGAAGTCGAATGTAACAACTAACATTATTTCGAAATTCATAAATGATACGTGAATACATTTTTCGAGTGGATCAAAACCTTAATTTTGTACGTTGAATGCCACAAAAAAATTCAATAAAATATTGTAGATGCTTTCCGATGTCTTGCTTGAAAAAAAAACTATAAAAAAATTGTCATATTTTACAATTCCTGATTGTTTTAAAAGATATTATTCGTAGTGTGAAAATAAATTCATTTTCATTCTGGCATCATACCTTGGAGACAATTCAGTTTTATTTACTATTTGCAGCAAGATTTTGTGAAATTCCGTCACATTATTCAATTAATGTGATTTCCGATGGGAGGGAGAAATGAGAAAACATTCAGAGAGTGATATCATCATATCTAACAATATACCATTCGTCTATCATAATATTCCTTATGTTGTACAGGGCGCTGAGGAAAAAATGGGAAAAAAAGTTGAAATATGAAATTGGTCATAGGTGGCTATGACTCGAATTTATGGATCAACATTCGATTTTGAACAATATTTCCCTATGAATTTGAATTCTACCGTGAGAAATAAGGTGATGGGATCATATTATTTTGAAAACAAAGCATGCTTTTCTATCTCCCTCGTATAGGGTCGTATAACATTCAATTTTGGTATTTGCATTTCAGGTTTGGGATGATGCAGAGGTTTTTATCACGAATGTTTTTTTTTGAGAAATCAATAATAAAAAAGTTTTCCATATGCTGCGAACTTTAGGCCGGACACTGCAGAACATCACTTTCCAAAGACTCGTTCATCCAACGAACAGCGAGGCTTTGGAACTCATTGCCTAGGGAGGTGTTCCCCGAGGCATACAAACTTCAGAAATTTAAGACGAACACCAACTCCTACCTTCTTTCCCTAGATTACAGGATATCCCTTTTCGTGGGAACCAGAACATAAAATATATATATATATATATATATATATATATATATATATATATATATATATATATATTTATATATATGGGATATAACGAAATTTGTCAACAAAGTGGAGGCCACATTTTTCAACCTAATAGAACAAAATTTGTCAAATAAATATTTTTCATCAATGCCTCGAACAAGTTCGAAGATGGGACAAATCAGACACGTAGTTTCTAAATGCCGGCTGTAGGAAAGATTGAAAAACAATCTTAATCTGTCATTTTCATACCAATATCGGGAGCTATAGGTCTTTTGATAGAGCTTCATGAGCTCCATAACTTTTATTCAAGAAGTTTTTCTCTAAGATGTACATACAAAAACAAATCGCTGTAAATAAAAATTCATTGAAATCAATAATTTTTGTTTGCTTTATATGCTTCTTTCAATTGAGGTTCATTCGCTCGTATTAATCAGATACTATTTGAGTTTTTCTTCCGCCGACAAACAGAACATCATTGAATATTAACATTTCTCGATTTCGAAGTTATATTTGTTAACTTGATGGCAATTTCATAATCAATAAATACATTCTGAAATCTACCTTTCCAACTTAGCCGAATTATATAACCAAAATACACATAGATATAACAAACATACTAATAAACATGTGCTTACATATAATTATTTTGTTGCTCTCAGGTATTATTAATTTTTAATATTGTAATGGAACGGGTCTGTGAGGTTAGCCAAACTCAATATGTCTCAAGAGCAGGAAAGACAAGATTTACAATATGGTTTGAGAGAAACTGAAAAGTTAATTTTACATTAGTAAATGTCACCTTCACAACACAATCATATCAATAATTTATTACAATACTTACCTAATAAAAACTTTTTAACAAAAAATTAAACCGACGAAATACGGAACTGAAAAGTAAAAAATAAAATAAACCTTCTTAGTATCAATAACTTAGCTCCTAAACTAATGTAAGTAACTAATTTTGAGTCGGCGCCAAACAAACAAGCAAATGAATTAGGTAAGGCGTTAAATCGAGTTGCGCGGTGACATTCTGATAAGTTTTTGAAGTAATTTAATGATCTTCCTTGATTGTTCGTTTGGCGCCGACTCAAAATGAGTTACTTTATTTTAAGGAGCTTAGTTATTGAGACTAAGAAGGTTTATTTTATTTTTTACTTTTCAGTTCCGTATTTCGTAGGTTAATTTTTTGTTAAAAAGTTTTTATTTTTACATTTTTTGTGGCTGAAATGTACTAATTACTACCTACTTGTTTTTTGATTACTTTCAAAATACTTACTTACCCACCTTACTTCAACTATTACCAGTTAAATAATATTATTATCTACTTTTACTATTTGTTGTAATATAAATTATTTTTGTTGTTCTGGTTAGTTTATTTCATTACTTTGTATATCATTCCATCCTCTCATAGAATATAATGATTGTGGCGGATGTGGAACAAAAATAATGACAGTAGCGATCTGTCATTGTCAACTACATATGTGTGTGCCAATGTTCACAAGTGAAAAATCAATTATTTCCTATTTTTCCACCCGTAAGGGTGATAATTTCATTCGAAATCCAAATATGAGGTATACCCTATCTATTTAAAAATAATCATCCAAATCGAAGAACCCAGTACAAAGTTATGCCTGATAGAATCGGTTAACGGACCAGAATTCAGAGGGTGACTGATCAATATCCTTCATTTTGCTACCCTTAGGGGTGGATTTCATCTCTTAAATTCAAATGGGACAAACTTCGAAGTACACCACTGAAAAAAGAATTATCGGAATCGGGCGTCTCAGTAAAAAGTTATGCGTGATCATACATAAAAAGAATTATAAAAAAAATATACGCGTCGACTAGAGAACCTCCTCCTTTTTGGTTTCGTCGGTTAAAAAGTGACCAAACACCAATCTGATGTATATATATAACAAATATAAATTTTATCGTTGGCAAATTTATTCAGGTTCATCATTTCCAGCTCGATCATCCCAAATTATGACGTTATGTTCTGTCAGATCAAAATAAATAAAGGATTTGTTTCCAAAAGAGAATCGACACTCAAAGGTATGGTTGTTATGACGAATAATTGAACTAGTATAGGGTGTATATTTTCTGTGGGACATGAAATAACAATAGTAATAATAAATAAGTTTCAGTACATCTTGCCCCCAAAGTTCATGGGAAAAATGCCATTTAATTAGCATGAGCTGGAACATTATAAAGTTTCAAATGTGAGGAATTAAATGTTCCTATCTCGTGAGTGTCACACTCGGGTGAAACTAAGACGCAAGTGTGATGGTGTATTCTTTTTTATATTTTATACGGTCCTTCGAACAATGAAATGTTTTTTTTCATTTCGGGCTTTTTAGCGGATGATGTATTGTTCGCCTGCAGCAAAACAAGATCATCAGGATCAAAGCTTACGATCTTTTCGAACCGCTCGACGAGCTGCCTTACTAGATTCAGCTAATATGAGCTTCCTGTCGAGGTTCAAACTAAGATATCCAAAAGAAAATTGTAAGTCCTTAGGTAAAAAAGTCCATCTTTCAACACCAAGTTGCAGTTCACATGGAGAGAACCCTGTGGATTCATGAATTATGTTGTTTAGGAGTTCAGCAAACCATGTTACTTCTGTTGTTCTGAACAGTAGGTTCGGAATTGTCTGCCTAACTCTCGCATAATGCGCTCTGAGGGATTGGATGCAGGATGGAGCACAGAGCTAAAGACAAGTTTTATACCCGCATTTTATAAAGTTTGCTTCCATACATTAGAAGTGAATTGGGTACCATGGTTATGAAGTATCCTACGAGGCATACCATGTTCAGGAAAATATACTTTGAACATCCTGTTCTACATAGCTCGGGATGTTACCTTCTTGAGTGGATAGAGAGTAACATATTTTGTGAAGAGATTCACAATTACCAAAATATAACAGGTTCCACCACGACTTCGAATCAAGAGCCCATACAGATCAGTGGCGATAATATTATTTTTATCCTCCGGCTTTTTGCTCTCTGACAGATATCACAGATGATGTCACAGCATTCATTTTTCCATGCATGTTGGACCACCAAACTTCTGCCTCCATGAACAACCATGTTTTATGAACACCAAAAAGGCCTAAAGTCGTATGGTATGATTCTATGAACTGTGGCACACAAAAGAAACTGATATGCATCACTGCCTCTCTTATAAAGGAGATCTTCATGGAGTACGAACATACTTTTCAACTTTTCATCAGAGTCAAGATCCAATTTTATTCGTTGTATCTTCTCATCTTCACATTAAAAAGACCTTATACTTTTCAGGGCCACTAAAAATTCCTTGGAAAATTCTAACTTGCTGATCTGGAAACATTTAGCTAACACAGGCATGTCTTGACAAAACATCAGCCTGACAATTCTCAGGACCAGGCACATAAGTTACTTCGAAAAAGAATTCTTGAAGAGCCAGTGCCCATCTAGTTATTCGTGGCGACAAAAGACGGCATGTATTGAGTGTGTTAAGGATCGGCAATCGGTAAACAGAGTAAATTTGTTTCTCAAAAGGTATACTCTCCAGCGCTAAATCACCCACAGAGCTGCAAGAAGCTCCTTTTCATACGCTTCATATCATTTCTCACAGTCTTAAAGGAGCCTCGAAGTACAAGCAATAATTTTCTGTTGGCCATCCACCATTTGAAATAAAATACCAGCAATCCCTTCATCACTGGCATCAGAAGACACATTCCAAGGCAAATAGTGATCAGGGTGATATAACAGGATTTTCTCCTTCAATTCACTCTTCAAGTTGTTAAAAGCATCCTCTTCAAGTTATCCCCCTTTCTAAGGCACTTTTTTCCTGAGAAGTTTGGTTAGAGGAGCAGTCAAATCGGCAAAATGTGGTGAAAACATTCTGTCATACCGACAAAGCCTCGGAATTTTCTGTAATTCCTTTACTTTGGTGCGTCGCTATAATCGCTGATAATAATAATAATAATAATAATAATCATTTATTTTCCATAAGATAATTTACAAAATTATATAGGAATAGTCAAGTTGATGAAGACAAAAGTATCAAGAGAAAAATTCTCCCACACTATAAAAACATTTTTCTTGTAAAAAGGATCTAAGTCTACTTTTGAACACAGGAATATTATTACTGTTTTTGATCAAATCTGGTAAATGATTGAACATTTTAGGGCCAAGATAGTTTGGGGAGTCGGAAGTTATTTTGAATCTTGCGTATGGAACATGTAACAATTCTCGGTTCCTTGTGTTCAAATTATGAATATTGGCATTCAGTAAAAACTTGTTTTTGTTCTGGAATACATATACACATATTTCATATATGAGAATACAAGGCAATGGCAGAATATGGTATTGGATAAATATTGCTCTACATGAGAACGTGTTTGCCACCCTAGCTATACTTCGAACAATACGTTTCTGTGCAATAAACACGTTTTTAGACATTGAAGAGAGGCCCCAGAGACTCACGCCGTACCTCAGTCTAGAGTCCACCTGAGCATGGTACAAACTTAGCAATTGATCTATTTCCAGTACAAAACGCAGATTCACAAAGAGGTATATCAAGGAGTTCAATTTTGAAATCAGTTGTTTACAGTGAGCTTTCCAGTCCAGAAACTGATCGAAATGAACACCCAAAAATTTTATAGGATCAAGGCTGTTCTCGAAGGTGTAATCTTTAAAATCAAACTGTAGTCGAGGAATGATGTTCTGGCGATGGTGAAATTGAATAATTTGGGTTTTATTGGCATTGAAATATAGATCATTGTTATTGAAATATTCGGATGCTAAGGCAATTGAATTGCTACATGCCTCAACCATGGAATGGGAGCCAGAAGCTGACACAATCAAAGAGAAATCATCTGCATAGGCGGTGTGGTTTATTTCTCCCAGAACAGTTTCGATTTGGTTCACGTATAATATAAATAAAATGGGACCCAAAATAGATCCTTGTGGGACACCCATATCGGTAGAAACTGACTCTGAGTCAATCTTTGATGTTCTTCCGTTGTTACAATACTGTAAGGAGACATATTGTTCCCGATTTTTAAGAAAGAAGAGATCCAATTCAAGGAGACCCCTCTGACACCATAATTCTCGAGAGTTGACAGGAGTTTGGTGTGATTGACACAGTCGAATGCCCTGCTCAAATCGCAAAATATTGTAGAAGGACACTCGCCTGCCTCAATAGAATCAATTATTGAATTGAACAATGATACTAGAGCCGTAGTGGTAGATTTTTTTGTCCGAAATCCATGTTGATTTTTACTCAGGATGTCATTTCCATCAATAAAATTAATGAGTCTATCCAGAAAGGCGTATTCAAATATCTTAGAGAGGGGGTACGGGACAGTTACTGGCCTGTAATTGTTCATTAACTTCGGATCATTTTTTCCATGTATCGGAACAACCTTACCTTTTTTAATGATTTTAGGAAAGTGACCCTCAGAGAAGGAGAGGTTAATTAGATTTGTTAGGGGGTTGATTATTGTATGTAGGATTTTCTTCAGTAGAAACAATGGGACTTCGTCAGGACCAGAGGATTCTTTGTTTTTTAATCTTGTATTTAACAAGCTTAATAATTCTAGTTCAGTATAAGGAAAAAGATATAGGGTGTGCAAAATGAAGTTATTATTAAAAAATGAACTCCCCGATATACTACTGCGATCTATGTTTCTTATTATCTCACCAGGTTCATCCAAAAAGAATCTATTGAGCTCAGTTGCGATGACTTGGGGATCTTCAATTAGTGTACCATTTTTTTCAATAACTATATTTTTCGGTTCCTTTTTCCTATTAGTTAGTTCTGAAACGACATCCCATGATGCTTTCGATTTATTATCGGATTTGGATATTTTATTTTGATAGTATTCTTTCTTAATCTTAGTTGTTAGGGAAATGTGATCTTTCTTAGCCTTTTTATATGTGTCATTCAAAGAAGGGTCTATTTTATTTAATCGGGCCAATTCTTTGAGAGATGAGCTTGATGCAATAACAGAGTCATTGATCCATTTCTTGTTGTTCTTATTGTTATAATATTTTCTTTTGGGAAAGTTAGTTTCAAAATGGAACATAAATGTCTCATAAAAGTTTTCAAAGGCCTCATCGCACTGATGAATTTCAGTAAGAGATGACCAGTTCTCATTCATTAGAGCATTCTCGAAATTTTTTATATTAGATTCACTAT
Organism: Gonioctena quinquepunctata; assembly: GCA_018342105.1. Taxonomy (NCBI): domain Eukaryota; kingdom Metazoa; phylum Arthropoda; class Insecta; order Coleoptera; family Chrysomelidae; genus Gonioctena; species Gonioctena quinquepunctata. The sequence goes on along the minus strand of JAFIRS010006787.1, from coordinate 20,010 downwards.
AACTTCGTCTAACACGGCTATGATCGTTAGGTGACTCACTATCATCTTTGGAAAACATATCTAGTTCAAGTAAAATACTCCTGTGGTCGGAGAACAAGTTGTCCTCGACAAAACATATGCCAGTATTATTAAAATTTAAAAAGATTTGATCAATGATTGTGCATGTATCTTTTGTGACTCTAGTAGGCCATTCAACAATTGGTTTACAGTTAAAATTCAACATAACATTACATAAATCTTTAAAATTATCATTCTTAAAAACATCGAAATTAAAATCTCCACAGATAATAAATTTAACATTGGGTTTATATAGATGATTCGCAACAGCTGTGAAATAATCCATGAAAAGTTCAGCATCTCCGCATGGAGATCGATAACAGTTAAGTATAATATTCAGATAACCCTTACTTTTGAAGCTCAATGCACATATTTCAAAATGTTGCTGAATACAGAATTTACTAAGATTAATATAGTTCACATTGATACCTTTTTTGGCCCATATGGCGACTCCGCCACATGACATTTTCGTTCTGGAAAAGTGGCTAACCAGGTCGTAACCATCAATTATCACATTCTTTAGAGAATCTTCATCAAGGCCATGTTCAACAATGCACAAAAATTTCATGTCATTATAGCCGCATATGTCCGTATGTATGCAGTTTATTTTACCACCATTAAGAGTGTTCACATTAACAAGTAATAGATTAGGCTTAATTACTGTTACTTCGGAGCATCGGCTCTGTTGCGCAGATGAAAAAAACGACTTATACAGGCTCCTGACGGCCAAATACTAGGGGTCATTGCTAATTTAAAATTTCTTTCATAAATTGTGACTTTATATGATGTGTAAATGTCTGGAAATTTAGAAACAATTTGTTCACACTTTGCCTCTGGGAAGAACTCATGAATTCTTTTCTTGAAGTCATCACATTTGGTTTCGGGATCTATTCTATAAACATGTAATACACTCCTTTGATGGAGTCAGAGTCATTATTACCTACAATTACATTTCTTCTGCGTTTTCTACTCTCGACTTTTTGCCATTCCTTTTCATAATTCATTACCGGTGGAATATTGTCTTTTGTTTATGAAATTGTCCAATTCATTTCGCACTTCAGCTTGAAACACTGCAGATGATACACCCTGTTTAGATATCAGCTGTTTGGAATTCCCTTCATGTACAATTGCGCCTTTTTTATCGTTTGTGTTTGGGATCGGCTTGTTTACTGTTTTTCGTAGATTAAATTGGTCAGGGACAGACTTTATTTTTGTTTTTGCAGCATATGAGGAAGTGCTCGTACTTGGTTCGACCGAATCACTACAAGATGGAACTAATGGCATTGAATTATTAACATTCAGTTGTTTCTGAAGAGATATTAATTCTTCTTGTTCTTGGGTTCTCTTTTCGAGATGCATCGATAGTTTCTGAAGCGTTTCCAGTTGGAATTTCGACGACGTTACTTCATGTTTCAGTTCGATACACTGGATATATTCAGAGGTTATGTTCACATGTGAGTCATGGATCGATCCACGGTTAAGTCCTTCTTGCATGTTTGAGTGCGTTCTTCACTTGGTTTAACTCCTTCTGAGGTAACAATATAGCCGAAATATCATATTTTCTTCTGAAAGAACTTACATTTTCCCATTTTTAGTCCAGCTTCAGCAAGACGTCGAAAAACTAATGACAAGTGATGCAAATGTTTCTCAAAACTACTGGACATAACCAGAATGTCATCAACATAGACAACTACAAAATCTGCAATAATGGGTCTCAAAACTGCATCCATGTAGCTGGTAAATGAACTTGTTTTGAGCCTAAAAGGCAAAACACAAAATCGGTAAGTCTTTGTTCTATGCATAAATCCAGTATAATCCTTGTCTTGTTCTCTCAATGGACATTGCCAGTATCCATGAGTCATATCAAGAGAACTCATAACCCTTTTTTCTGACATGAGTTTGATGATTTCATGTATAGGTCGCGGTAACTCATAATATCAGGCTCCATTATTTCATTCAGGTAACGTGCATCCAGGCATACCCGTACGGTTCCATCCTTTTTGACAGTGGTCATCAAAGGGGAATATATTTCGATAGAGCCCGTTCAATGATGTTCCAAGCCACCATATTATCTATAGTTTGCTGGATAGCAGCTCTGTGGGCCATTAGAATAGGGTATGGCTTGATAAAAAACCCTTTGTCATCCTTCAGCCTGATTTCATGAAAATATTCTTCAGTCCTACCAGGTCAATCCGAAAAAACTGAAGAAAATGTCTCTAGAAGTTCACTAAACTCTGTTTTCTCACTTTCCAACAGAACACAAGAACTTACAACTTCCTGAAATTTTTTGTCCGTGTTTTCCCCTCAATCTCCTGGACTATTAGATAGTTCTCTTTCATTTATAATGGCTTGAATATATAACGTGTCAGGAGCTGCAAACTTGTGATTGAATTTTGTTTCTGGAAAAGTCATAATTTTTCCTTTATATTTCAAGGTTATTTTCTGTTCAACTAATGATATATTTGTTTTCATTGTAGAATTTCGTCTTATTTTATTTTGGCACATTTTTATAATACTCATCTGCATATCTAAGACGAGTCAATGCTTGAGAAAGAGTGGAACACCCTAGCAATACACATGACACACTGGGGGGAAAATGTGATGCTATCATATCAATGAGTTCACTTGGTGAGTATTTTGGTTGCAAATGTTTGGTTCTTGAAACCCAATAATTAAAATAATCACAAAACAGACCGCTTCTATATTCGTCACTTTCTAAACTATCTTTCATCTTCCTCTGCTTTTTTGCATTCCAAAACTGTTCAATAAATTCAATTTTGAAAACCGCATAATTATTGAATGATTGTGAAAAAGCATCCCACCAAAGTTTTGCAGAGTTCTTAAAATTTTGGCCAAGCAAAATTTTTACATGATCAAAATGAACTTTAGAAAAATTTACACTTTCCAAAATCCGTAAAAAGTCCAGTGGTTGCAGATCACCTTCACCATCAAAATCAGGTAAAAGCTTACGTAGATCCCCTAAAGAATATTGCAATAACTGACTCTTATTCAAACTCACATTTTCAATATTTGATGCTAGATTGGTATTTGGCACACCTTCAAATTTAAAAAATCATATGGTAAGCTATTAACATTCTTGTATACTTCATTAGTACTCACTTGATTATTGTTCATAATAGAACCTTTAAGCAAATTCTGACTTGCAAGTCTTTGAACTGTATCATTAATGATTTTTGTTACTTAATTGTTCAAATAATTTTCACTTTTTTCCGCAGGTTCAGTGACTGTTTGTGGCACTCCAAAACCATGCTTATATAAATTTGGATGTTGGAAATGCGAGGTAGGTTTCTCCATAATGCTGAAATTTCCTAGTTGTGGTCTACTTATGATGTTAGGTGGTGGAAAATTCAGATTTTGTGCCCCCATTTGATTTTGATTTTCTATTTGAGAGGCATTTTGGAGGTATGTCATATTTTCTTCTTCGTTTTCCAATGTTCTCACTCTATTACTTTCAGGAGGAGCACTGACAAAATTATGTGGAAGTGGCCTAAACAGAGGCTGGGGACTTTTTGGTAACTGAAAAGCTGAATTTCCTCCAGAAAACTTTGAAAATGTATCCTCACTCCGATTTTGAACTCTTACAGTCCCTGGAGGGGTAAAAATATCAGGCTTAGGGTCTTCCACTGTACATTTCACTGCATTATAATTTGTTTGTGACAATAATGGAAGATTTTCCACTGACGTGTTGATATTTTAGCGCCCTAGGATTGCTTCCTTGTTTAAATCAAATGGAATGTTCATACCTGATGTGATGTGTTTCAGTTCTTACTGGTTCCAATCCATGATGCAATCGATGATAATTTGATCGACGAAAGAGTCGTAATCGTAAGATCCTTTCTTGTTCTTGGGAATTCATTTCGTAAGCTCCACGGAACGGGTCTGTGAGGTTAGCTAAACTCAATATGTCCCAAGAGCAAGTGTTTATTTTTCAGAAGAGACAGGATTCACAATATGGTTTGGAAGAAGCTAAAAAGTGAATTTTACATTAGTAAATGTCACTTACCTGAAAAGTGACCAAACACCAATCTGATATATATATATATATATATATATATATATAAAATGGAAAGAATTTAGTGGATATAGCCCTCAGAGAAAAAAGTTAACCGTAGACACGTGTTTCGGGCTCTCGGCCCTCATCAGTACGGTGGAGAAGTGCGAGGATGAACAACACTTGGTAGAAAACGACAAATCAGCGGAGTCAACAAACAGAAGCCAGCCGCTCATTTGTGGTTGCGGTCAGCAGACCCTGACTTCCAGGGCAACAACCAACGTCACCACGGAGGCAGCTATAGCTACCTGCGTGACATCCGAGTCCAGGAATATATATATATATATATATATATATATATATATATATATATATATAATATATATATATATATATATATATATATATGAAAGAGAGTAATCGAGGGAACTGTTAAAAACAAAATGTAAAGAATTTAGTGGACATAGCCCTCAGAGAAAAAAGTTAACCGTAGACACGTGTTTCGGGCTCTCGGCCCTCATCAGTACGGTGGAGAAGTGCGAGGATGAACAACACTTGGTAGAAAACGACAATTCAGCGGAGTCAACAAACAGAAGCCAGCCCCTCATTTGTGGTTTCGGTCAGCAGACCCTGACTTCCAGGGCAACAACCAACGTCACCACGGAGGCAGCTATAGCTACCTGCGTGACATCCGAGTCCAGGAAATATATATATATATATATATATATATATATATATATATATATATATGAAAGAGAGTAATCGAGGGAACTGTTAAAAACAAAATGGAAAGAATTTAGTGGACATAGCCCTCAGAGAAAAAAGTGAACCGTAGACACGTGTTTCGGGCTCTCAGTACGGTGGAGAAGTGCGAGGATGAACAACACTTGGTAGAAAACGACAAATCAAATATATATTTAACAAATATATATTTTATCATTGGAAAATTTATTCAGGTTCATCATTTTCAGCTCGATCATCCCAAATTATGTCGTTATATTCTGTCAGATCAAAATAAATGAAGGATTTGTTTCAAAAAGAGAATCGACACTCGAAGGTATGGCTATTATGACAAATAATTGAACTAGTTATATACAAGGTGTATATTTTCTGTGGGACATGAAATAACAATAGTAATAATGAATAAGTTTCAGTACAATACTTAGTAGATTTTTTAGGAAAGGAGTGAAATGGGACGGGAAAAAAATTATGTTTTTCAATTCTGATATGGTTCCTAAATAAACAAATGCAAGAAATTATAGTCAGGAGAAAAATTATTTTCAAAACAACACGAATTTATGTAAAAATATATAAACATTTTTTTTGTAATTTCTTTGTTTCTCAGACGATGTTTACAACTGATACGTCAAACCAATTCTAATGGTCACTGAGCCGAAATACCGAAAGGGAATAAGGACAACTCTTGGCCTCCTCGGTTGATGATGTCTCTTTTAGGGCACTGGAGAGGATGTAATTCCATTACTACAGAATCGGACGATAACTCTTCAGGGTACTGAACAAACGAACAAGACCTCTAGCACTGTAAGGTTAGGTAAGGACGGCAGTACTTGCAGCTACTATGAGGGACCTCGGAGTGGCCCTCAATCAAGAACCATGGATAATACGACATGGTGAAACAAAAGGTCTGGAAGGGACAAGCGGAGATCAACTGAAAGCTCTACGAAGTGTACTTTTATCAGGTAAGATACAATGGGCAAGAGGGCTCAAGTATCATCTGAGGTTACGGCCAGACGAGCTTACAAGGTGAAGTTTTTAGTGGCTAAATCTGAGGTGTCCATAAAGGACTTTCTCCATATTCCGAAAAAAACGCAAGGGTAGATAAAAATCGCAAGATTCCCAACACATGGTAATTCATGCAAAAAAAGCATTTCTTACATCGAGAGTCCGAAAAAGAAACAGACTCACACATCTAAAACTATTTCAGGTCCCTCGTCTTCGGCCAAGGAATAGAGATCACAAACGTAACAGAAAGTCTAGGCATTATCTCGATTAATTTAGACTTCAAAAGCATGTTCTAGCAAGAATTGGATAATTACAATGATATTATGAAACACAGTTGGGAACTGATACGAAACAAAACTAATAACTTCAAACACATAACAAACGTGGAATTTCTAAAAGAGGGTCACTCAACGGGCCGGCTCTTCAATCAAAACTGTAGACTCAATATATGACACCCAAGCAATTCTATGAATTCAGAGGATTTCATCTCATTATGGAATCACCTTACGTTTCGAAGAAGAATATGAAAATATTTAATATTTCAAATCTTTCCTAAAATTCATTGTAAAATTGACTCTAATAGAATCACCTACTTCTTATCAATTCCCATTCAATCTGAGACTGAGTTTTCTACTTGCTACCAATACCAACATAACAGTCAATACCAGATTTGTATTGAAAGCAAAAGATCATAATTTACTAAAGCATCTATTGTTATGATCAATCCTTTTACAAAAGAGAATTCAAACTTGCCACAGGATATCATCCACTATTCAACGTCACTGAGAGATAAGAAAATCAGTTTTATTTCATTACCGAAAACGCATCCATAATTCTAACACTAGTCCGAACACAAACAAAACCATTAAAAAATCCCGATAAGCGACAGTCACACCAGCCCACCTCATTAAGAGCCGTATCCGACTCATAAATCACAAGTTATCGCTACCGATAAATGTATAAACATCCTTGTTGGTCATTATTTCCCAGACTAGCCGACCGCTACCTGTCAGGCAGTAAAATATTATCCAATTATAACAGAAAATACGCGAGAACGAGTTAAACAAACCGAAGCCTTATCATGTTTACAAATGTCCCCTCATTAAAAAAACTCATAAAACACACTAAGTCCCGCCCCAGCTTCCGATCGGAAGAATATTATAAAAGCCAACGGGAGCATAACAAAGAGAGTTAGTTAGTTCCGAACAGTAGTCCGTGGAATAATCACGCCTATCATACGTGAAGAAAATTAGTATGCATTCATATTAGTACCAGTGAAATATGTCACGAGAAATAAAATCTTTCCACGGGTAAACACCATATCAATTAACGAAATTCTAACATGACAACCTTTTAACTAGAGTCAGTGTAAAAACAATATTTCACCGCATAAATACGAACAATTCTAATCACTCTAATAATAGTTCAATTCATGTGTTGTAAATACGAAAGTACTCCCGTTGAAAATACTTTTCCAGTGTTGTGCATTCTCTCGATCAAATGACGTGTCTTTGCTGAATGTCCATAAAACTAAGCAAATAATTCATCCATGTAACCTGATCCGGTAACGAACCATGACAAGCGTTTGAGATAATAAAGCCGGTTAATCGTGAAATTCTTCGAGTGCGACCAAGGAGAGCAACTGGACAATTCGACCTAGGTAATGAATTCCTATTATTGAAATTAATGTTTTGGTTTCCTATTCATATTATATGCTTTTCTTAATATACATGTTATGCATACATATATCTCCCATAAAAAGAAACATTGTCGAGAGGTACTAAACCAGGGTCATTTGCCTTTAAGTGCACAATCCCTAGTATTGAGAAATCACTAGTAAAGGTGGACATGTTGTTACCTATATTAAATGTTTTCATGGTGTTCTTATTTGTTTGTTTATCTATGTCATATCCAATAATTTTGGCAATTTAAATTTGTTAAAAAAAAAAAGGGGTGACTCGGAGTCTATAAAGATAGGAATGGATTATCAGGATTGAAAGGAAAGAGTTTGTAGAGCAGTTTTTTTGTTTTTATATTATTTGATTTTTTTTTTTTTCTTTTCTTCTTGTCTTATATTATGTACAATTTCATTTACAATTATTACTCGCACACCTGACATCAGTGTTACAAGCTGGTCTATACAGGGCGTTGGGAAAACCACACACCTGACTACCAGTGTTACATCCCACCTATTATTTAGGAATACTCATTATCTCCACCCCGGCATAAACGACGTTCAGGCCGTTGTTTCGTTATCAAAAGATTAACCCTCTGGTAACGCCACTGGTTTGGAGCAACTCGTTATTCCGTATAATTAGCCTGAGACGCTAAGGACGCTTCTAGTATATAAAGCCTATACTCGATTAGTCCTTTGTTGAAAAGTTGCTCGAAAAACTACAATTTTGTTGGGTATTAGCAGCAATTTATAAAAGAATTTATTTGCACTGAAGTTAACGGACACGAGCGGCTGTATCCATTACCCTCTTTCTAACACCCAGGGAACATAGGTTGTTTATTTGGGAGTATATACCGTTCGCCTGAACTCTATATCAATAAAAGGCACTGGGAATCAAAGAAAACTTCGCCATCCATCGGGAATATTGGGACAGCCGAGACACCCTGTATATTAGGAAGGTTAGTTAGGCGATATGGCACGGGAAGCCTGAACGACATTCGTACGGAAAAAGCCAGTTCGTCCAAGGATGACTCTTTTACTGACAGAGACATGGAAAAACTCCAAACTCTGAAAACGAAAATCGTGGAAGACATCCCGCAGTTCGCACAGGACAACCGAAAAGCAGAAATATGTCCGTCTAAGGGCGACAATTTCTCTCCTAAAGAAACAATGAAGTGGAAAGGAAAATCCAAATTATCCCGCATACCCAACAGTGAGCCGGAAGAAAAGTCTGGGTATGAGAATATACGCACTAAACAGACAGACCGCAGATACGAGGAGGCAAATACGAGCCAGGAATGGATGAAAACAAGATATAGAAAAGTTTATGAAAATAAAGCCAGTCAAACAGAGAATGAAAGACTTATCGGAAGGATAGAAACTCGGGACGCCGAATCTTCCAGAAGTAAACAAGAAATAGTTATACATGGAGGTGAAAAAGATGATTGAAGAAAATTATGGGACAGGACTGTACTTGCAAAAGATATGATTTTACCTCCGAGAGCAATGACAATATGTATGGTTAGAACAAAAAGAAAATTATTGTCGGAAAATATTATAGTTGAAGATAACGCAGCTATAAAAGGACTGATGATCGCGAGATCGATAGGAAAAAATGATACCGAAATACCCATCAAAATGATAAACATTTTGGAACAGGAACTGATCATACCCCGGAAACATATTATAGCTCATGGTTTCGAGGCAGATACAGAAAATAAAGTGGAAACTACGACGAATGGACTCATGATCCGTAGCATAAACCTACAAGATGAACAGAAAATTTTACAACAATTACATCTCGAGAATCCAACGGAAGAAGCTCAAATTAAATTGGCCACCCTCATCAAGGAGTACATTGATGTATTTAAGGCCCCTAGTCAAAAATTAACTTGTACCCATCTAGTAAAGCACAGGATACACACTGAGGATGTTCCGCCTATTTCGAAACGACCAAGAAATTAAGGAATTGTTGGATAACGAAATAATAAAAGAATCCTGTAGCCCTTGGAGTTTTCCAGCGATCCTGGTTGAAAAAAAATTGCACCCCGGAGAAGATCCCCAGTTCAGACTGTGCATTGATTGCAGGGAATTGAATGCCATCACGAAGACAGATTTTTTCCCATTACCACATATACAGGATACGATCGAAAAGTTGCAAGGTACTAGCTTATACAGTGTGATGGATCTAGCTAGTGGATATTTTCAAATTGAATTGATGAAAGAGACAGAGAAGAGTGCCTTCTCACACCAAACGGAACTACGAATTTCTCCGTATGCCTATGGGGATGAAGAACTCCCTAGCACTTGGTGCCGGCAGATGGAGAACATTTTGCGAAATATATAGGTAAGGAGTGCTTAGTATACTTGGACGATATCATCGTTTTTAGTGGACCCAACATCTCAGAACATTTAGACAGGTTACGCAATGTTTTCGAACAAATGAGGAGCAGTAATTTGAAATTCAAGGCAACTAAGTGTAATTTTATGCAAAAAGAAGCAAAATACCTTGGACATATTATCTCCGAGAAAGGTTGCCAAACAGATCCCGAAAAACTAAAATTATCAAGGACTATCCACCACCAAGAAAGTGAAAGACATCCGAGCATTTTTGGGATTATGGATTCTACCGAAAGTTTGTACCAAACTTCGAGTATATCCCAACCGCTTACAGCACTCACCAAAAAGAGGTAAAATTCCAGTGGGGACAAGAACAACAAAAATCTTTCGATACACTAAAAGAAGCTTTAATTTCCCTCCGATCTTAAAATACCCCCGATTTTTCGACCTTTTGTGGTTACCACAGATGCCAGCGCGACCGCCATAAGTGGAATTTTGAGTCAAGAATATTCTGGATTCGAACATCCCATTTGTTACTCGAGCAGAACTTTGAATGCCGCTGAAACTAGGTACTCTACGATAGAAAGAGAATGTCTCGCAGTGATTTGGGCTGTAAAGAAATACAGGTGCTATCTGACTGGTACGCACTTTACCATCATTACCGATCACCGGCCATTGACTTATTTATTGTCTATCAAAGATCCAAGTAGCAGGCTAGCCAAATGGGCCATGGCACTCCTGGAATTCTCATTTACTATTAAATACAGACCAGGCCGAGATAATATAAATGCCGATACCTTATCCAGGATAAAACAGACGAACAAAGTGAGGAAATGACTCAAAGAATAACAGAAGACGCCAAGTACGTGTGCTTAGTAAATCCAGTGAAAACATAGAACCTGTAGTTGAAACGTTATGGCACTTGGACGACATCCGCCTAATGCAGAAGACAGACCCCCAAATTTCTGCATTAGTACCTACATTGACCGACGAAGATGACAATTTTTATATTCACGAAGAAATTTTATACGTGAAACGACGAGTAGACGAGCGTCGGGACAAAATCTATGCTCCCAAGGTCATTAGAAAACAAATTATAAGTTTGTACCATGATAACATATTTTCTGGTCATGGAGGACAAAAGAAAACTCTAACCACTATCCAACGAGAATTTTACTGGCCTAGCATGAAGAAAGATATCAATGAATACATACAGAAATGTCATTCTTGCAACATTCATAAAACTACGAACCAAAAACCAACGGAAATGCTGTGAATGCCTATTCCTGAAGCAGTATTCGTAATTGTAGCCTTCGATATAGTCGGACCACTAATCTCCACCTAGAAATGGAAACATAGAATAATATTTACAGCAATTGTTCACTTGACTCGGGTATGCCGATGCCATTCCAATACCTAATATTACTGTCGAGATTGTAGCTAAAGTATTTGTAGAACATATCATCTTACGTTATGGAGCACCAAGATATTTATTGAGTGACAGAGGATCTCAATTTTATCTGCTCTATTTCGAAATTTGCCAACGACTTAAAATCAAGAAACTGAATACTACAGCATATCATCCGCCACGAACGGCATCGGGAACGATTCCATGGACACTTGAAAACTACCTTATCACACCTAGTGACTGAACTACAATCCGATTGGGACGAACAGTTACCGTATGCTCTTGTGGCTATTCGAAATCAGATTCATTCATCCACACAGGAAAGCCCCTTTTTCTTAATTTTGGAAGAGACATGCTACTACCACATCACCTAACATTAGGATCACCCCGTATAAGGTATGATACCTCAGAAAACTACGCCTCAGAAATGGTCCAGAGATTGCAAGTTGCCCACCAAAACGCCCGAAAATCCGTAGAAACTGCCGCGGAAAAATCACACCGAAATTTCAATAAAAGGCCAAATTGAAAGAGTTTCCCATAGGATCGTTAGCATATTTAAAGACACCTCCCAATGTCAGAGCCGGTCAAAACTAGCTCCAAAAATTGTTACCACGATATACCGGACCGTGGAGAATTTTAAGAAAATTATCACCGTCAATTTTGAAATACAACAGGTAGGAAAACAAAAGCCAAGTTGTACACGCAAATCGACTGAAAGTTTATAAGAATATAGAAACCTCGAAGACTGTAGAAAATCCGTCAAAGAAGAAATCCTAAGGAAAGTGGAGAAAATCGCCCCAGTGTATACAAACAAAGAACCCGAAATGTTGGACATGAATTATTGCATCACTCCCGAAGATTTGGGAAAAAATATCGTAATTTAAATAACATCCACGAAACACGCGTAGGAAACGAAAATAGTGTAGGAACTGAACCCGTTTCAGAAATAGCGCTAATGCCTAGGCAAGACGAACTACCCCTAGAAAATGTGGACAGTTTCGAAAGTAGAAACCCCAGTGAAACATCAGACGAAGATCGGGACAGCGTCCCTGAAGTAACTCATGGTTACCAAACAAGGTCGCGGGGACAGGTACCTGAGGAACCTTGGATTTTGACAAAAAACGGCAAACATCAGTAAAAACAATACTTCATGTAAATTGAAATGCACTGGGAATGAAACAAAGATATGTATGTATATATAGTTTTAATTAATTGAGAAACTCTAGGAGATGTATGTATGTATAGGATTACAGTCTAACCGTGACCTAAATTTAAAAAAAAAAAAAAATATTTTAATTTTTGCTTTCCTTGCCAAAACATAGTTTCAAATTGGTCTATTATCCTGGGACGTTAATAGAGACAACCATACCAAGTGAACCAGTGCGGAGAAAACACGAGACTATACCGCTAACCTAACCCGGTCAGCTGAACGATAAGTGAAGTTAATAGCCGTGATTATAAACATTGAACCATTCTACCTGCAGCGCGGTCACACCCTCCGAAACTCCCTAGTCCCTTCTTCACCAATCTCCGAGACATCTGTTTTGAAACAAGATATGAAGTAATCCTTCAAAAGGGCAAGATACGCAGGTCAAACACTCGAAATTAAGGAACAAGTGTAGGAAATGGGCCCAACGATGGAATTAGACCAGATGGGTTCAGCCGATTCCGTATCGACCGAAAATGAAACGATAAGAATTAACAGGTCGAAAGTCCAGTTAAAAATAATCTTGATACTGGGACTGTTATTTTAATTGAAATCCGGTACAGTTGGATTAATAAAGCCTACGACTGTCGAAATCCAACCGCCAATATTACTGCGATATCGTTAAGAGATGTACAAAAATGTCCCGAATTATCCAATGCATACACCGTACAGGATCTTCGTGTATACGCGGTTGAGAAACAGAAATTTGAAACCATTCATGTTAAGTCCTGTTTAGTAGAAATTTACCAACTGATGGTTCATTGTGGCATGTTCTCACATTCAGCGATTATACCAGATAGCCAATTACATTTAGCAAACAGTAGGAAAATCAGAATGCTTAAAGATACATCAGATTTGAATACAGAGGTTTTCTAGAGAATAATTAAATTGCAAATTCAACACCACACAAACCGCGGAGAATCGTGATAGCCGAGAATTAGCGGAAAATGGTGAATGCCATTGCCACTTATACCTTCCAAGGTAAGGTATACAAAGATGTTGTGGTTACTGCAACTGCAAAGATCATTTGAAAGATTATTCCGCCATCGCACACTTGGATACCAAACAATTAGTTTGGAGAACCAACCTTCGAATTTAGCAGGATATTGTATGGATGCGTTCCAAGGAAATAGCCTGGGACCCTATAAAACCCCCATGAATGTAGAAGGTACCGACAACCTACGAAGGAAAAGCAACGAAAATAATAGAGAAACTAAGTCAGACGGACATAAACCAATACATGGTTATTGAAGACAGGACGAAACTATTTGCCGTGCAGAATTAAAAGAAGCGAATTTGGATTTTGAAATGTGGTTGACAGAACATCCCCGAATATTAATCATCGAACTACCAAGCAATATGACCCCATCCCAGGTAAACTTCGCCATTACCTCAGGGAGCCAACTGCCGATATAATAACCTGCGTAAATTCGAAATTTTTATATATAGAGCAATCATTTAAGAGGAGTATGAACACGATGCTCGCCGATACTATTCACAGAAGGTGTATATTAAAAAAAGAAATTCTCAAGAATAGATTATTGATGGCACAACAATCTCCGAACCTCATATCACAGTTACTATCCCAAGACCCAGGTATATTGCAAAAATAAATGGGAAGTACTATATTTGTTGAAATGCACACCGGTTATAGATTCAAATCAGGAGAGAAATACTGTTATCAAGAGCTGCCGGTGACATATTTAAACAAAACATATTTTATGGCGCCACTCAACACGAACTATTACAGGAAATAGGACAACAGATCGAATGTTCTTCAATCATTCCAGCCAAATATTATATAGAAGGTACTTGGTTAGCCTACGACCCCACCCATAGCAGGAAATCCCCGTAGAATTATCCATAGGTGAGAACAACAAATGCAACTAGCCAGAATACACCCTATTGGTGACGGTGGATATACACAACCGAAGAAATGAGACAAGCCCAAGAAATAATACTTTTTTCGTCCGAAAGACAAGCAGTAAATAATATATTCTGATAAAACAAAATGGCCAATAAGCCCGTATCAGATCAGGGTTTCCTTACGTTGAACCCGTTTCAACCCCGAAGAGATAGAAAAACTAGCCAACAGCACTATGAAAAAAACATATGGAGTATTCACTTTCATTGGAGACGTAACCAAGCAGTTTCTTAGGGATATATTTTTGCATAAGGATAATAAAATTCTGTATGGAAACAGCCATAAACATGATAGCCATACACAGAATCACTGGATGTACCTACCATGTAATCGCAGCTTTTGGGATACGTTGACTCTACTTGTAATCAACCATAAATTACCCCGACAAAGCCGCCGAAATGTCGACGGATAACAATCTCACGGTTATTGAATCTCAACCTACCCAAACTGGCATTGAGATACCACATCTCCGTCAACCGAACGAAACAATTTATGCGACGATAAAATCACATCCATTCAAAGGCCTATCTTGGACCCAAGAAATGAAAAAATATATAATCAAAATAAATAAGGACATTTATTACCTCTACGCGACGCTTGACCTAAAATTACGATAAATAATGTGATCTTCACGTCCAGTCACAAATAAAAAATAATCTTTCCCCAGTTCGATAGTGAAGCTAAGAAAAGGGGACCCCTTTTCCAATGAATATTAAAAATAAGTGCCTCATTCCTAAAATAAGATAACCTGAAAGGACGTTAAAGCTGACCCCATAACAATTAACCCCTAGTGAGAATTAAAATAAAGAGATATCGGTTCTATATAAATACGTGCGTGGACTAGATTACATTATATTGTGCTCCGAATTTTACACGAGACACCCCGTTAGTCAGCCAGCAAAGCTTTTGTTTATAAACCCAGTCGGATCAACAAGTTACCAACACCAGCTACCCCATGGAGATGCTGCTAGACTCCGTAAAAGAAATCTCCAGTTTCGACACGAAGCGAAGCATCCTGAAGGCATCCGTAAACAATCTGCCTACGACGTGAATACGTGATGCAGAAACCGCCATCCGAGCACGTGCGCCCCTTACATCCATATTCAATTCTGCACTTTAATCGCCATCATGCGGAATACATGAGACTACTGACACCAGAAACATTACCCAGTGTGATTGTTTACACTGCACCACCGAGAGTACCCGGTAATTTGCAGACCCACACCGACCCAACCCTGGTCCGACGACAAACACTGAAAACACATCCACGAAGCCCGTATGCAATTGTCAGGTTTGCACCGACGATCGAAACCGACACGCACCACCCCGAAGGAAGACTAGACTGGACCCACTAACCCCAACCGAGTCGCCAGCTATGTCTCAAGAACTGTAGCCGACTACACCTCCCCGGACGATGATTCTGATGACAACCCGAGTGATGCCCCAGCTGCCAGTTCACATAATCACCAGGTTAACATCGCCATGTCACTCCCGACCGAGTGACAGATACCGGTCCCTCAGGATCCCCGGAACTCGTAAATGGTGACGAGACAGAACTTTCTATTCAAGTTTGATGCCGTGCCAGTTGTAAAAGTTTTTGTGTGTACTTGTCACATTTTACTATTATTTTAGTTTCATGAACTCTTATACAATGAACAGACATTATTTCTTTTCAAAACTTCATACATGCCAACTTGTGTTGTAAGTGTACAGCATTTTTTGTTTACTTATCTTATTTTATTTTTTATAATAAACCTTTGAGATGATGAATACCATACTCAGCACAGACTATCATTTCTATAGGTAAAACAAAAGATGATTTCATACCATAAAACATGGAACCAAATATTTTCATTCATAATGCAAAAAGGTCCTATTATTCAGAGTAGAGACCTTTTACAGGGCAGTGACGATTTGTTATGATCAATCCTTTACAGAGAATTCAAACTTGCCACAGGATATCATCCACTATTCAACGTCACTGAGAGATAAGAAAATCAGTTTTTTTTCATTCCCGAAAACGCATCCATAATTCTAAAAACTAGTCCGAACACAAACAAAACCTTTAAAAAAAACCCGATAAGCGACAGTCCCCCAGCCCCCCCCCTTAAGGGGAACCAAATTTAAAAAAAAGGTTTCGCTACCGATAAATGTATAAAAAATCCTTGTTTCATTTTTTCCCCCGACTACCCGACCGCTCCCCGTCAGGCAGTAAAATATTATCCAATTAAAAAGAAAATACGCGAAAAAGTAAACAAACCGGGCCTTTTCATTTTTTTAAAAAGTCCCTCTTTAAAAAAATCATAAAAAAACCCCAAGTCCCCCCCCCGTTTTCCATCGGGTAAAAATAAAACCCAAAAAGGGAGATAACAAAGAGAGTTAGTTGGGTTCCAACAGTAGTCCGTGGAATAATCACGCCTATCATACGTGAAGAAAATTATATGCATTTTTTTGAAATAAAATTTCCAGAAAAAAAAAATTTTTTCCCGGGTAGAAAATTTATCAATTAACGAAATTCTAACATGAAAAAACCTTTTTAATAGAGTCAGTGTAAAACAAATTTCACCGCATAAATACGAACAATTTAATCACCTAATAATAGTTCAATTCATGGTTGTAAAAAAAAAATTCCCCCCTTGAAAATATTTTTTCCGTTTTTGGGATTTCGATCAAATGACGTGTTTTTTGCTGAATGTCCATAAAACTAAGCAAATAATTAAAACCCTGAAACCCCGATCCGGTAACAAAAACCTGACAAGCGTTTGAGATAATAAAGCCGGTTAATCGTAAAAATTTTCGAGTGGACCCAAGGAGAGCAACGGGGAAATTTTTGACCTAGGTAATGAATTCCTATTAGAAATTAAGTTTTGGTTTCCTATTCATATTATATGCTTTTTTTAATATACATGTTATGCATAATATTTTTCTCCCATAAAAAGAAACATTGTCGAGAGGTACTAAACCGGGGGCATTTGCCTTAAGTGCAAAATCCCTGTATTGAGAAATCACTAGTAAAGGGGGACATGTTGTTACCTATATTAAATGTTTTCGGGGTGTTCTTATTTTTTGTTTATCTAGGGCATATCCAATAATTTTTTTTTAAAATTTTTTAAAAAAAAGGGGGACTCAGTCTATAAAGATAGGAATGGTTTTCCAGGATTAAAAAAGGAAAAGTTTGTAGAGAGTGCAGTTTTTTTGTTTTTTTATTTTATTTGTTTTTTTCTCCATTATTAACAGTTTTTTGGTTTTTTTTTAAATTTGAGTTTTCCACAAAAGTGGCTTTCCCCAAAAATTAAAGTGTATTGTTTTTTTTCTTCTTGTCTTTTATTATGTACAATTTCTTTTAAAATAATTTTTTTTGGGGTTTCCCCGTTCCTTTTTTTGGGGTATAGAGTTGGGAACGGTATATTCCCCAAATAAAAAAAACCGGGGGGTTCCCGGGTGTTGAAAAAAGGGAAAAGGGTACAGCCGCTCGTGTCCGTTAACTTCAGTGAAAAAAATTTCCCCTTTTTATAAATTCCCGCTAATACCCAACAAAAAAGTTTTTGGTTTTCCCCAAAGGGGGCAATCAGTATAGGTTTAAACGAAGCGTCCAAAAGGCTCGGGTTTAATTTACGGAAAAAACGAGTTGCCCCAAAAAACCAAAATGGCGTTCCAGAGGGTTAATCTTTGATAACAAACAACGGCCTAAACGTCGTTTACCCCGGGGTAATAATGAGTATTCCTAAATAAAGGGGAAAATACGGACAAGTGTGGAATTGGTATTTTTCCGAACCTAAAGTCAAAACAGAGCCCTTTGGGGAAAAAAGATTTTTGAAATTTTTTCCGGAAATCTAGGGGGCCCAGGCAAGAACCACTATAGCCCCAAAATTTAAAACGAACCAGAGCTATCGATCAACCAAAATTCCCCAAACCGGAAAGAGCTGTCAATAATTACCACATCTCAAACCTAGGACTACTGGTGGTTAGTATTTTTAGTTCACAAAAAAAAACCCTTTTAGGGATGCTTCATTCGGATGGAGGAGTTATACAGACGATTTCTAGAGATGATGCAGAGTCGTCGATCCCCGACCCAGATTAGGTACCTGTTGAGTTAGTCAGCATTGTCAAAATTTTAAGTTTAAAAAAGAATTAATTTTTTTCAGGTTTTTATCAATCAACTTTAATTATCGTTCCTTTGAATTTTAGGTTTATATTATTCCGTATAACGGTCCTTTTGGGGGGGGTTCAGTGGAATTATTGGTTCCCCAGAAACCCATTCTGCATGAAAAGGCCAATCTCTTGAGGAAATGGAAAACCGCCTTCGTGGTTTTCCGAGCGTCCTCACTGGGAGAGCGTCAATTCCCATAAGGGGAAAACCTTGCCTGGGTAATTTTTTGATAGGCGCCAGGCCCCGTCACTGTCCGCCAGAGCTTTCGGTTTCCGGGGGCCGACTTTACGACCGCGGAAACACCCTGCTTGAGACCCCCCTTTTTCAAAATTTTTACAGACACGAGATTCCCATCATCTCATGCCCTTTTATGGTACTACAATAAATCGTTAGTCAGGGGGGTTTTCCAGACTTACGCCTGTTCATAAAAGAGGAGACAAAAACTGAATCAAAAATTTTTAATCAATAGCCAAAACCAGCTGCATTATTAGAATTCATTACCTTAAAAAAAGTATTTTAGTTAATAAACTTTAACCACAAAAACATGGCTTTTTGGGGGAAAAACGGGACTAATTGTTGTCATTCACCAACATGATCAAACCAACGGTTGAGGGAGGGGAAAGTCGACGGTGAAAAAGATTCGCCAAGGCCTTTACGGTCAATCATTATACACCCCCTTTCCAAAAAAAATTTAATTTGGGTTGAGCAATCACTTGTTGAAATTTCATTTCGTATTTTTGAAATAGGGTACTTTTTTTTTTTTTATAACATGAGAAAAAAAGTTTTTGGACGGGGCCCCCAGGTCAAACCTTGGGGCCCTCCTTTTTTTGGGGCTTTTTAAAAAATCTCCCCCCGATGGGGTTCGTCTGATTATTATTTATGCAGATGACTAAGTTTAAAAAAAATTTTAGATGTGAATGACTATCGATACGCAAAAAATATTGAATTTTTCCTAAAGCCGATAAAAAAAAAAATTTTTCTTCAACATTAATAAAGCAATTTACTGGCTTTTTTCCGGAGTAAACTGCCCAAAATTTTTCAGAATGGGTGGTTAATACGAAAGAGTTAGAGGTTAACGATCTGGGGGGGATATTTCAAACCAATCTTAAGTTCGAAACAAGCAAAATGCAAGAGAAGTCGGGGGTTTGGTTTTGGAAAAGAACTAGTATGAATTACAACATTGATTCTATCAAATGTTATACGTTTTCGTCCCAAAAAAATTAATGATCCATCGTCTGGGATCCCAAAACCAAAAGTCAAATTCAAATCAAAAAATAAAAATTTTAACAAATTTCTTTTTTTTTAAAAAAAAATAATAACCCGGGGGTTTTCTCTTACAGTTCCTTAAACTTGAATTGGGGATTAATTAAAATTAGATGTCAGCGCCAGAGGGGAAAAAAATTGAACCCATACGTACATTGTTTGTCTGTTTTCTCGGGTTATACACTTGGGTTTGGGTTTTCTTTAAAAATTTTCAATATTATTTTCCTTTTT